>JARYHS010009186.1:0-20981 GCA_031002005.1 Vandiemenella viatica | reverse complement strand
TTGACGAGAATCCGTCGGTGTAGTGAAACCACCGCCAAGGAAACAAACTTGGAAGAATTAGAGAGTATGGAGACACTAATGACCTTGACTATAGTTTGGTACTGTGAGGGACATGAGAGATGTATCAGACGTGGGAGATAGAATATTTGCAGGTGAAATGCCACGACTTTAACTGTGCACAGAGTTGCAGAATGGGGCATCAACAATACCAACAGATTAAGTTGAAATCGGAGGGTTCATTGTGGTGTTTGAGTAGTGTTAATCTGCAGGCATTTGGAAGGCTGCTGTAATCAGAGAACTGGGAATGTGGAACAGGAGGTGGTATAAGAGCACTCACCATGCTAACCAAACCAATTCAAAGAGAGGGTTTATTTTCAAATCGAATTTCTATAGTAACCATTTCTCTCTTAAAGGTCCACTATTCCTGTCTACTTTCCATCAAAACCACTGCACAAGGTAAAGACAGGGAAGAATTAGCAAGGACAGAAGACTCTGTTAAGCTTGACTAGTTTGGCACTGTGAGGTGAAACAAGAAGTTTAGCAGAAGTGGGAAATGGAATCATCACTTGTGAAGTATCACTACTTAAACTGACTATATACTTATTCGTTACATAAAGTGCAGGTGCCTAATGGTGTGGATTAGAGCATTCCAAGATATCCGTAATTTAAGGTGAAATAAGAGTTCTCGTTATATTGTCTGAGATGTACTATGCCGAAGGTCACCAACAAATCTGGCTTCATCCCTCACGTTTTGAGAGGGCTGATGTAACAGGAGAAATGGAAGTTCGAAAAAGGAAGTGAGTGGCATAATGGACTGATCCTGCAAACCAGATTGAATGGCTATTATAACCACGACTTTCTTAAAAGGTCCGCTGTTCCTGTCTACTATCCATTGAAACCATTGCACTCTTGTCTTGCACTGTGACATCACATGGAAGGTGTAGTATGAAACTGTCTCTTTACTTATTCAGTTATATAAAGCTCCTGCACCTAGTAGTATAGGCTAGGGTGGTTTAAGTCATCCATGGTTCAATTGTGAAGCAGGAGAATTAAATGTGGAGTCCCTCATGTGTTGAGAGAACTGCTGATATCAGAGATTTTGTACAGGAGGCAAAAGGTAGAAGGGCATTGAAAAAAACAACCAAAGAAAATTAGGAATGACTTTCTTAAAGGTAGCCAAATACAATGTGTATAAATTGATTGCTGAAAATCCACTGTACGTATTGACCATCTAGCAAAGTTCCTGTTGAAGAAACAGACTTGGCAGAGATAGTGAGGATAGAAGATCCTGTTGAACTTGATTCTAATATGGCACTGTGAGGTGACATGGGAGGTGTATTAGAACTGGGAGATGGAATCATCACCAGTAAAGTATCACTTATTCAAATGCCTATTTACTTACATGCTGAGCACATGTGCCCAATGGTGTAGAATGGCACAGTCCACGGAACCAATGATTTAACTGAAATAAGAGGATTGGATGGATGAGAATCCTTCAGTCTAGAAAACTACTGCAAAGGAAACAGGATTGGAAGAATTAGTAAGGATTGTTTAGCTTGAATCTAGTTTGGCACTGTGAAGGGGCATGAGACTTTATTAGAGTAGGGAAATGGAATCATCACTGGTGAAATACCACAAATTTAACTGTGCACAGAGTTGTAGAACAGGGCAATCCACAACACCCATTGTTAAAGTTGAAATAGGAGGCACCAAGAAAGGTGGGTTTCATCCTTCATGAGTTGGGAGGGCTGCTGTAATTGTACAGTCACAATTATGGAGTAGGAAGGAAGTGGTATAAGGGCACTCACCATTCTAACCAACCCAATTCAAAGAGGATTTAATCTCAAATCGAATTGCTATCAAAACCATGACACATTTGAAATTTCACTGTTCCTGTCTACTGGCCATCAAAACCTCTGCACATGTGGCAGGCTTGGAATAATTATCAAGGGCAGAAGATCTGGTTGTGCTTCTTGAATCTGGTCTGGCACTGTGAAGATGCATTTGAGTTTACCAGACGTGGGAGATGGAACAATCGCTGGTGAAATATCATAAATATAACTGCGGATAGAGTTGTAGAATAGGGAAATGTGCAAGTTGATATAAGAGGCAACAAGAAATGTGGTTTCATCCTTATGTGTTGGGAGGGCTGCTGTAATTGTAGATTGACAGTTTGGAGTAGGAAGGAAGTGGTATAAGGGCACTCACCATACTAATCAACCCAATTCAAACAGGATTTACCTCAAAACAAATTTCTATCCAAACCATGACATTCATTAAATGCCCACTGTTCCTGTCTACTGTCCATCAAAACCTCTGCACATTTGGCAGGCTTGGAATAATTAGCAAGGAAAGAAGATCCTGTTGAGCTTGACTCTAGTCTGGCACTGTGTAGGGACATCAGAGTTAATCAGAAGTGGGAGATGAAATCATTGCTTGTGAAATACCATAAATATAACCTTGCACACAGTTGTAGAATAGGGATATCTGTAACACCCATTGTTTATGTTGAAATAGGAGGCACCAAGAAATGTGGCTTCATTTTTTACGTGTTGGGAGGGCTGCTGTAATTGTAGTTCTGGCGTCGCATTCGGGAGGATGCTGGTTCGAATCCCTGTCCGGGCATCCAGATTTGGGTTATCCATGGTTTCCCAAATCACTCGAGGCAAATGCCGGGACGCTTCCTTCAAAAGGTCATGGCTAAATTCCTTCCAATTCCTTGCCCCCCATCATTTCCCGTCTCTAAAGACCTCGCTGATAAGAGACGTAAAGCAGGAAAAAAATAAAAATAAAAAAATGTAATTGTAGATTGGGACTATGGAGTGGGAAGGAAGTGGTAGAAGGGCACTCACCATACTAACCAACCCAATTCAAAGAGGATTTACTCGCAAATCGAATTGCTATCATAACCATGACACTCTTGAAATGACCACTGTTCCTGTCTACTGTCCATCAAAAACACTGCTCAGGTGGCAAGCTTGGAGTAATTAGCAAGGACAGAAGATCCTATGAGCTTGACTCTAGTCTGGCACTGTGAAGGTGCATGAGAGTATCAGAAGTGGGGGATGAAATCATCGCTTGTGAAATACCATAAATTTACCACGCACAGAGTTGTAGAATAGGGCAATCCTCAACACCCATTGTTAAAGTTCAAATAGGAGGCATCCAGAAATGTGGCTTCATTCTTGATGTGTTGGGAGGGCTGCTATAATATTAGTTTGCTTGTTTGGAGCAGGAAGGTATAAGGGAACTTACCAAGAAAACCAACTGAATTCATAGTGAGGATTTACTCTCCAATTGAACTGCTATTATAACCATGACACTCTTATGAAATATCCACTGTTCCTGTCCTACTGTCCAATCAAAACCACAGCACATGCAGCAGACGTGGAATAATTACCATGGATTTAAGAACCTGTTGAGCTTGACCACTAGTTTTGGCACTGAAGGGGCGTGAGAGTTTATCTGAGGTGTGAGATCATATTATCGATGGTGAAATACCAAGAATTTAACTGTGCACATAGTTGTAGAACAGGGCATTCTGCAACTCCCATTTTTAAAATATGAAATGGGAGACACCAAGAAATGTGGCTTCATCCTTGATGTGTTGGGAGGGTGGCTGTAATTGTATATTCGTAGTTTGGAGCAGGAAGGAAGTGGTACAAGGGCACTCACAATACTAACCAACCCAAATCAAAGAGGATTTACTCGCAAATTAAATTGCTATTATAAACATGATGCCTTTAAAATGTCCACCGTTCCTGTCTACCGTCCATCAAAATGACTGCACATGTGGCAGGCTTGGAATAATTGTCAAGGATAGAAGACCCTGTTGAGCTTGACTGTAGTTTGGTACTGTGAATGGGCATTAGAGTTTATCAGAATTGGGAGATGGAACCATTACTGGTGAAGTTACCACTACTCTAAATGCCTATTTACTTATTTGTTCTGTAAAGCACAGGCACCCAGGTATGTAGAATAGGGTTCTCGAGGACAGACAATATTCAAGGTGAAATAAGAGGTTTCATTATAGTGTCGATGTACTATGCCAAGGTCACTGACAATTCTGGCTTCATTCCTTATGTGTTGAGGGGGCTGTTGTACCTGGAGAACTATGGGTTATGAGATGGAATATAGTGTTATAAGGGCAGAAACACTACTAATCAGAACAGAGTGGGTAGCCTAAAGCAGGACTCTCTAGAGGTGGCCAAATACCTCACACATAATTGGATTGATGAGAATCCTATGGTATTGTTGATTCCACTGACAAGGAAATGGACTCTTAAGGAATGGCAAGGTTGAAGACACTGTGTTTGGCACTGCGAAGTGACTGAAGAGGTGTAAAATAAGTGGGAGATGGAATCATCATTGGAGGAATATTGCAACTTTAACTGTGCCCAGTGTTGTTGGTAGAAGCAATCTTCAATACCCATGATTTAAGGTGAAATAGGATTTATTGTAGGGTCTGAGCTGTGTTATGTGATGGCACCAAGAAATGTCTCTTCATACTTTATTTTTTGTGATGACTGTTGTAATCACAGAACTGGGCATTTGGAGTGGAAAGTGAGTGGCATAAGAGCATTTCACCATGTTAACCAAACCAATGCAAAATGAGGGATTACTCTCAAACTGATTCACTCTCATAATCATGAGTCTTAAAGGTTTGCTGTTGCAATATACTGTCCATCAAAACCACTACACATGGGACAGACTTGGAAGAATAAGGGAGGAAAAATGAACAAATCTACTTGACTCTTGTCTGGCACTGTGACATCACATGAAAGGTGTAGCAGAAATGAGAGATTGATTATCACCAATGAAATAACACTGCATTAACTGTCTCTTTACTTATTCAACTATGTGGAGAGTGTGCATCTTGTGGTATATAATAGGCTGAAAGTGAAAGAGGAGGACTGGTTGTCCCTCGTGGGTTGAGAGGACTGGCATTACCTGAGACTTGGTGCAGGAAGCTTGTGGTAGAAGGGCATTGATAACACCAACCTATAAAAATTAGGAGTGACACTTTTAAATGTGGCTAGTGGTGTAGAATGGGACAGTTCCATGACACCCATGGTTTAAGGTGAAATAGGAGGATTGTATATGGTATCTGAGCTGCAACAAAGTCTGTACCACCTGCTAAAAAATACCCCACACTACCTTTTTATAAAATACTGCTCTGTGTGGTTAACCATACCTCCAAATAGTAGCATCACTTGCTGATACAGAGGTGAGTGACTTTTCCATGATGAGGCAGTCCAGCCTACAGTGGTTTAATCCTCCACCCCAACTGGTCCCATCACCCCTTATCAAAATCATCACGTCCATCTTTTCCAGGAATTGCTTACACATGTCTTCAACCTCTTCCCTGAACTGTATTCACCATTGCAGCAATCTTTGTTCCATTGAAACCCAAACAATGAGAGTATTATCAAAAAATAAGAATATTGCAATCCTCCCAGCTGATAAGAGTTCAATCACAGTAATCATAGACCACAGTGATGACAACGCTTGGGATTTTAGTTATCTGATACCAGCACACGACTTATTGAGTCCACTACTTTCCCTTTACAGGGTGTTTGTACTTTCATTGACCTCAAATGCCCATTACAAGGCTTCTAACCAAAACCCACATCTATTTTATTCCTCAAAATCCCCCTACACCCCTCTTGTACCTTCTTCATAAGATTGACAATGTTGCTAACACTAGTTGACCTCCAGTTGTGAAAAAAGGCTTGTCCACTGATCAGATTTTGGCTCTTATGGGTCAGCAACTCCAGCCCTTTGTACAGAATCTCCCACCATTCATATAAGAGAAAAGACACCTCTGCGAGGGTAAAACAGTTGTCATCCCTTTCACACTGAACATTCACTAACTTATAGACTGACCGTCTGTAGCAGACACACAATGAAGAATCTGTCTCCAGATACTTCCATAACTTATCGTCATCCTCATCACACACCATTACCTCCCCGATTTTGTGCAAAAACAAACCTCTCTTTGATAGAATTCATACTTCACATAACTACTCCAATCCTGCACATCTTATCTGATAACTAATAATCTCCCTTCATGCATTATCCAGTTCTCTCCTAGCCTTGAACCTTCTAACCTAATCCTTTGTCTTGTGTACAACTGTCTATATTCTTTCCTAAAAATGTAGATTTTTCTCCACAACATCTTGCCACCTGCACCTGCTTTGAAGACCATCTGATTTCAAGAACATCTTGGTCCACAAATTCTCACTAATTGATTCTCCTAAACCAGTACATGGTTTGTTCCCATGCCATAGACCCTACTGCAAAACTTGCAGCATGCACTCTGTCACCGACACCTACTCCAATGCAACACCATCTGAAACTTTCCGTACCATTGGACACGTCATATCCACTACAACAACATGTCTCATATACCAACTCACCTGATCCACTGTAGAATTTGTTATATAGCCCTAACCAATTTTCTGTCAGCATGAATGACCACAGGCAAACAGTTTACACCAGCAACATAGACCATCCACTGGCAACCCAGGTCTGTACGCATGGTTTTAACAATATAACAACTGTTTAACATTGAAGGATGTTGTAGTATTTCTAGAAACCACAGTCTTTCTGAAATCCAAGGACAGGAACTAGCTAATCCTTGATAAATTGTCCTTGGTCAAGAATTGGAGGAAATCTACAACCAGATCCTTCCAGTATATCCAGCATTTATTTATTCATGAACATATAATTTATAAATCTTACACTTAATATTATTCCTCTTATTTTAAATTCATATCATCTTATGTTCATTAATTTCCACGATGAGGCAATCCAGCCTGCCTCCAGTTTTCCCACTTCTAGTAATAATATTCAATATTTCAATTATATATATTCAATATTTTCCCACCCCCTCCACTACCACCCCTACTTTGTTTCCTCAGTTCCCTATTCACTTGACAGATGTCAGTGTGATCGCATCTGACCTCCATGCCGATTGTCTAATCTGCTCACAAGACTAAGGTTCACATATGAAATGTTGTATTAGGTGTGTTTGCTTTTTTTGTGTATGTAACTGCCATCCTCCTTCATACTTGGTAAGTGTTAGGTTTATTTTCCTATCTTCCATTATTTTCACTGACTTAAAGCATTTCCCTTCCCATTATTATAATAAATATCATTATTCAAGAATATAAACCTATTGTCTTTGATTATGCCATTCAAATGTTTACATACAAAACTTGTTTTATCTATGCAATTTCACTAACACTATTTTTTTTTATGAGGTACATTTTAGTTTATGGTGTTGCAACGCTGAGAACTACAACAGATTAACATTTCAGTAACATTCTTAACATTCATCCAAAATTCAGTTTGTACATGACTCACTAAATCAACATGCACCAATTAAACATAATTGGCAAGTTATTTCTCATTTGAGAAATTATGAAGTAAATGGTGTTCCTTTCAGGAGTGTTATTATCTCACAGTTACTCCCAATCTTTTTGACTGGCATACATTTTACAATAAATATGAACATTTGACATTTATTTGATAGAATAATGACTTTGATATAATAAGATACATTAGTTGGTATATATGTAGTTATGATACATTTTATTAACTTTGAAAGAAAGGTTTTCCAGTCAGTCACATATGAAGCTAGAAGCTACCAAAAATGAATTTGTAGCTCGGAAACAGATTACAAACAGTAGTCATCAGTAAATTATCACATGGTCCCCTCTGAAAACAGGCTGTTTGAAATATTTGGTGTAATAATTTGTTTTATAACAATTTTTTAAACTTCATTAAATCTGATGCTTTTATTTTGCATGCAGATATTATTTAATTAATGTATCCTTCAATAATTTCTGGAAACTCTTCAACCAGCAATATATTTCAGTTAAATATCTAGAAGGAATCCATCACTTCTAAAATGATTAATTAAATACCATGAAGGTTAAGGTGTGTCACTAATCAAGCGTTCCACTGAAAATTATTTTCTAGACTGTAACAGCAAAAAATGTATATGGGAACATGTCTAAAAGATAAACAATGTATATATTTAATCATGGTTACTTACTTCTTTAATCAAATTCATTGATGATTGATATATACTTCCCTGGTTATGATTTAAACAATCCTTTTTATCTACTCACTTGAAACTACCTGGGTACCTTAATTAAATGAATATTAGCTAATAATATGACGTGCATTTGATAACTCTTTAATATTTTTTATGAAGGGAACAAATTAGTGTTATTAGGACCAGGTATCTGATAACAGTGATAGAATTCTAGCTGAAGATATTCAGAAATTAGTTACTATGAATAAATTTCAATCCATTTCTCAAATTACTGTGTCCTGTTTTGGATCTGTCTGGAAAATGACAAAAATTTTAGATGTGGTTGAAATTAGTATAAACCACATTTGATTCCTAGTTTATTCTTTTCTAACAGCAGTTTATTGCAGACTATTTTAACAGAAAGGCATAAATAACTTTTACAGAACTTAATTTTCTTGTTGCAAAATTGTAAAAATCACAAATAAACCACACAGCATGTAAGGTGCCAATATTAAAGTAAAATGATCTTTTTTATATATAAAAAATAATAAAATAAATAGTTGAGTAGAAGGAAATCAGATCCACAACTAACTAATATTATTTCCAATGCAGGAGAGTGGATGAGGTAAATAATTACATAGTGGGTTAGTGCCTTTTGCCATAATACCATGTCAGTTAGCCATTGTTCTTACGATATCTGAATTGAAACAAGAAGAATACATCATTTACCTCTTCTAACTGATGAAATGATATGGCTATAGTTATAAAAAGTTTATTTTTTAACAAGAACATGAGGAGTATGGAGTTTGTTTTTTGTTTTAGTTATTAATTAAATAGTATTACAAGGAGCTGTGGAAAATAATAACCAAATATTCATCAGTGTAAAATTAGCTGACTTGCCATGTTGTAAATTTAAAATAAATAAAAAATAAATAAGATTGGCCATAAAAGAAAATTCATGTGGATGTATGCTGTTGTTGAATAAGTTTTAGTCATCAATAACTTGAATAGTCTCATAATTCAACAATTACAGCAATTATGTTTGTTTCGCTTTGTTACAATTGCTATGTTTGTCTATAGATGTGAGATATGGGTAATGAATAGAAGAGATAAAAGCTGCATATGACAGTTGATATGAAGTTCCTAACATCTGTAAAGGGATAAACAAATCTAGATCTGATAAGAAAAGATTCAATAAGAGAGGAGTTGAAAGTATATGGTATAAGTGACAAGATAGAGAAATAACTGAAGAGACCATTTGTATAGAATGTGCGATGCACAATTACCAAAAGCACTAAACCAATATGAACCAAAAGGCAGTAGTATAGGTAGACCAAAGACGAGTTGGGAATAGTCTCTGAAGCCAGAACAGGTCAACAGACTAATCCTCGCATGGGAAGAAGAGTAATGTTAAAAGAAGCTGATGGGAGACACCTTTATGATAGAGGCAGCCTGGACCTAATGTTCTGAGAGAAAGGTGTTGGAATTAATTATCCAATTTTAAAATGCCAAGGCTCAAAAAAAAAAAAAAAAAAAAAAAAAAAAAAAAAAAAGAAAAGAAAAAAACTCAAATAATGCTGTAGGAATTAGTGAGAATTTCTCATTATTACTAATGAAGTTATGAAAGGGGAGCATTTATTTTCTTAAAAGTATGAGTTTCAGAAGAAATCCCAAGCTGATAAAAAAATAATAATTAGTTTGACATCATTTGTCTAAATATTATTAATGCTAATAATTTATGGAAGAATAAAAATGAAAGTGAAGCATTCTGCTATGTGATAAAATATTAAATTTTTTAATAGAGGCAGATAATAATATTAGGTAGAAGAATAACTTATAATCTATGTAAGTATAATGTAAATGTAATAGCAGTAAAAAAAAAAATACGAAAGGAGGCAAACATCAGTTGAAAACAGGGTGCAGCAATGTTGTAGCCTACCTCAACTAATTTTTAATTTCTATGCATTGGAAACAACCAGTAAAGTTTAATGAAAAATAAAATGTGGACAAAGATTAATAAGATAAAAAATTGGTGGGACTCAGTTTATATATATATATATATATATATATATATAAGGGATAGTGAAATGAACCACCATTTACCTTAGATGATGTATCATGGGGTGAACACACAAATAAGCACAAAACACAGGAAAAACAATGAATATTTTGAGACTTGGCTCTTCGTCAACAGGAGAAAATCAGGAGGGAGGATGTTGTACCCCTCCTTGATTTTCTCCTGTTGACGAAGAGCCAAGTCTCGAAATATTCATTGTTTTTCCTGTGTTTTGTGCTTATTTGTGTGTTCACCCCATGATAACATCATCTAAGGTAAATGGTGGTTCATTTCACTATCCCTTTATATATATATATATATATATATATATATAAACTGAGTCCCACCAATTTTTTTATCTTATTAATCTTTGTCCACATTTTATTTTTCATTAAACTTTACTGGTTTTTTCCAATGCATAGAAATTAAAAATTAGTTGAGGTAGGCTACACATTGCTGCACCCTGTTTTCAACTGATGTTTGCCTCCTTTCGTATTTTTTTTTTTACTGCTATTACATTTACATTATACTTACATAGATTATAAGTTATTCTTCTACCTAATATTATTATCTGCCTCTATTAAAAAAATTTAATATTTATCACATAGCAGAATTGCTTCACTTTCCTTTTTATTCTTCCATAAATTATTAGCATTAATAATATTTAGACAAATGATGTCAAACTAATTATTATTTTTTTATCAGCTTGGGATTTCTTCTGAAACTCATACTTTTAAGAAAATAAATGCTCCCCTTTCATAACTTCATTAGTAATAATGAGAAATTCTCACTAATTCCTACAGCATTATTTGAGTTTTTTCTTTTTTGAGCCTTGGCATTTTAAAATTGGATAATTAATTCCAACACCTTTCTCCAGAACATTAGGTCCAGGCTGCCTCTATCATAAAGGTGTCTCCCATCAGCTTCTTTTAACATTACTCTTCTTCCCATGCGAGGATTAGCTCTGTTGACCTGTTCTGGCTTCAGAGACTATTCCCAACTCGTCTTTGGTCTACCTATACTACTGCCTTTTGGTTCATATTGGTTTAGTGCTTTTGGTAATTGTGCATCGCACATTCTATACAAATGGTCTCTTCAGTTATTTCTCTATCTTGTCACTTATACCATATACTTTCAACTCCTCTCTTATTGTCTCTTTTCTTATCAGATCTAGATTTGTTTATCCCTTTACAGATGTTAGGAACTTCATATCAACTGTCATATGCAGCTTTTATCTCTTCTATTCATTACCCATATCTCACATCTATAGACAAACATAGCAATTGTAACAAAGCGAAACAAACATAATTGCTGTAATTGTTGAATTATGAGACTATTCAAGTTATTGATGACTAAAACTTATTCAACAACAGCATACATCCACATGAATTTTCTTTTATGGCCAATCTTATTTATTTTTTATTTATTTTAAATTTACAACATGGCAAGTCAGCTAATTTTCACTGATGAATATTTGGTTATTATTTTCCACAGCTCCTTGTAATACTATTTAATTAATAACTAAAACAAAAATCCAACTCCATACTCCTCATGTTCTTGTTAAAAAATAAACTTATTATAACTATAGCCATATCATTTCATCAGTTAGAAGAGGCAAATGATGTATTCTTCTTGTTTCAATTCAGATATCGTAAGAACAATGGCTAACTGACATGGTATTATGGCAAAAGGCACTAACCCACTATGTAATTATTTACCTCATCCACTCTCCTGCATTGGAAATAATATTAGTTAGTTTGGATCTGATTTCCTTCTACTCAACTATTTATTTTATTATTTTTTATATATAGAAAAAGATCATTTACTTTAATATTGGCACCTTACATGCTGTGTGGTTTATTTGTGATTTTTACAATTTTGCAACAAGAAAATTAAGTTCTGTAAAAGTTATTTATGCCTTTCTGTTAAAATAGTCTGCAATAAACTGCTGTTAGAAAAGAATAAACTAGGAATCAAATGTGGTTTATACTAATTTCAACCACATCTAAAATTTTTGTCATTTTCCAGACAGATCCAAAATAGGACACAGTAATTTGAGAAATGGATTGAAATTTATTCATAGTAACTAATTTCTGAATATCTTCAGCTAGAATTCTATCACTGTTATCAGATACCTGGTCCTAATAACACTAATTTGTTCCCTTCATAAAAATATTAAAGAGTTATCAAATGCACGTCATATTATTAGCTAATATTCATTTAATTAAGTACCCAGGTAGTTTCAAGTGAGTTAGATAAAAAGGATTGTTTAAATCATAACCAGGGAAGTATATATCAATCATCAATGAATTTGATTAAAGAAGTAAGTAACCATGATTAAATATATACATTGTTTATCTTTTAGACATGTTCCCATATACATTTTTTGCTGTTACAGTCTAGAAAATAATTTTCAGTGGAACGCTTGATTAGTGACACACCTTAACCTTCATGGTATTTAATTAATCATTTTAGAAGTGATGGATTCCTTCTAGATATTTAACTGAAATATATTGCTGGTTGAAGAGTTTCCAGAAATTATTGAAGGATACATTAATTAAATAATATCTGCATGCAAAATAAAAGCATCAGATTTAAGAAGTTTAAAAAATTGTTATAAAACAAATTATTACACCAAATATTTCAAACAGCCTGTTTTCAGAGGGGACCATGTGATAATTTACTGATGACTACTGTTTGTAATCTGTTTCCGAGCTACAAATTCATTTTTGGTAGCTTCTAGCTTCATATGTGACTGACTGGAAAACCTTTCTTTCAAAGTTAATAAAATGTATCATAACTACATATATACCAACTAATGTATCTTATTATATCAAAGTCATTATTCTATCAAATAAATGTCAAATGTTCATATTTATTGTAAAATGTATGCCAGTCAAAAAGATTGGGAGTAACTGTGAGATAATAACACTCCTGAAAGGAACACCATTTACTTCATAATTTCTCAAATGAGAAATAACTTGCCAATTATGTTTAATTGGCATGTTGATTTAGTGAGTCATGTACAAACTGAATTTTGGATGAATGTTAAGAATGTTACTGAAATGTTAATCTGTTGTAGTTCTCAGCGTTGCAACACCATAAACTAAAATGTACCTCATAAAAAAAAAATAGTGTTAGTGAAATTGCATAGATAAAACAAGTTTTGTATGTAAACATTTGAATGGCATAATCAAAGACAATAGGTTTATATTCTTGAATAATGATATTTATTATAATAATGGGAAGGGAAATGGTTTAAGTCAGTGAAAATAATGGAAGATAGGAAAATAAAACCTAACACTTACCAAGTATGAAGGAGGATGGCAGTTACATACACAAAAAAAGCAAACACACCTAATACAACATTTCATATGTGAACCTTAGTCTTGTGAGCAGATTAGACAATCGGCATGGAGGTCAGATGCGATCACACTGACATCTGTCAAGTGAATAGGGAACTGAGGAAACAAAGTAGGGTGGTAGTGGAGGGGTGGGAAAATATTGAATATATATAATTGAAATATTGAATATTATTACTAGAAGTGGGAAAACTGGAGGCAGGCTGGATTGCCTCATCGTGGAAATTAATGAACATAAGATGATATGAATTTAAAATAAGAGGAATAATATTAAGTGTAAGATTTATAAATTATATGTTCATGAATAAATAAATGCTGGATATACTGGAAGGATCTGGTTGTAGATTTCCTCCAATTCTTGACCAAGGACAATTTATCAAGGATTAGCTAGTTCCTGTCCTTGGATTTCAGAAAGACTGTGGTTTCTAGAAATACTACAACATCCTTCAATGTTAAACAGTTGTTATATTGTTAAAACCATGCGTACAGACCTGGGTTGCCAGTGGATGGTCTATGTTGCTGGTGTAAACTGTTTGCCTGTGGTCATTCATGCTGACAGAAAATTGGTTAGGGCTATATAACAAATTCTACAGTGGATCAGGTGAGTTGGTATATGAGACATGTTGTTGTAGTGGATATGACGTGTCCAATGGTACGGAAAGTTTCAGATGGTGTTGCATTGGAGTAGGTGTCGGTGACAGAGTGCATGCTGCAAGTTTTGCAGTAGGGTCTATGGCATGGGAACAAACCATGTACTGGTTTAGGAGAATCAATTAGTGAGAATTTGTGGACCAAGATGTTCTTGAAATCAGATGGTCTTCAAAGCAGGTGCAGGTGGCAAGATGTTGTGGAGAAAAATCTACATTTTTAGGAAAGAATATAGACAGTTGTACACAAGACAAAGGATTAGGTTAGAAGGTTCAGGCTAGGAGAGAACTGGATAATGCATGAAGGGAGATTATTAGTTATCAGATAAGATGTGCAGGATTGGAGTAGTTATGTGAAGTATGAATTCTATCAAGAGAGGTTTGTTTTTGCACAAAATCGGGGAGGTAATGGTGTGTGATGAGGATGACGATAAGTTATGGAAGTATCTGGAGACAGATTCTTCATTGTGTGTCTGCTACAGACGGTCAGTCTATAAGTTAGTGAATGTTCAGTGTGAAAGGGATGACAACTGTTTTACCCTCGCAGAGGTGTCTTTTCTCTTATATGAATGGTGGGAGATTCTGTACAAAGGGCTGGAGTTGCTGACCCATAAGAGCCAAAATCTGATCAGTGGACAAGCCTTTTTTCACAACTGGAGGTCAACTAGTGTTAGCAACATTGTCAATCTTATGAAGAAGGTACAAGAGGGTGTAGGGGGATTTTGAGGAATAAAATAGATGTGGGTTTTGGTTAGAAGCCTTGTAATGGGCATTTGAGGTCAATGAAAGTACAAACACCCTGTAAAGGGAAAGTAGTGGACTCAATAAGTCGTGTGCTGGTATCAGATAACTAAAATCCCAAGCGTTGTCATCACTGTGGTCTATGATTACTGTGATTGAACTCTTATCAGCTGGGAGGATTGCAATATTCTTATTTTTTGATAATACTCTCATTGTTTGGGTTTCAATGGAACAAAGATTGCTGCAATGGTGAATACAGTTCAGGGAAGAGGTTGAAGACATGTGTAAGCAATTCCTGGAAAAGATGGACGTGATGATTTTGATAAGGGGTGATGGGACCAGTTGGGGTGGAGGATTAAACCACTGTAGGCTGGACTGCCTCATCATGGAAAAGTCACTCACCTCTGTATCAGCAAGTGATGCTACTATTGGAGGTATGGTTAACCACACAGAGCAGTATTTTATAAAAAGGTAGTGTGGGGTATTTTTTAGCAGGTGGTACAGACTTTGTTGCAGCTCAGATACCATATACAATCCTCCTATTTCACCTTAAACCATGGGTGTCATGGAACTGTCCCATTCTACACCACTAGCCACATTTAAAAGTGTCACTCCTAATTTTTATAGGTTGGTGTTATCATGCCCTTCTACCACAAGCTTCCTGCACCAAGTCTCAGGTAATGCCAGTCCTCTCAACCACGAGGGACACCACAACCAGTCCTCCTCTTTCACTTTCAGCCTATTATATACCACAAGATGCACACTCTCCACATAGTTGAATAAGTAAAGAGACAGTTAATGCAGTGTTATTTCATTGGTGATAATTCAATCTCTCATTTCTGCTACACCTTTCATGTGATGTCACAGTGCCAGACAAGAGTCAAGTAGAATTTGTTCATTTTTCCTCCCTTATTCTTCCAAGTCTGTCCCATGTGTAGTGGTTTTGATGGACAGTATATTGCAACAGCAAACCTTTTAAGAGACTCATGATTATGAGAGTGAATCAGTTTGAGAGTAATCCCTCATTTTGCATTGGTTTGGTTAACATGGTGAATGCTCTTATGCCACTCACTTTCCACTCCAAATGCCCAGTTCTGTGATTACAACAGTCATCACAAAAAATAAAGTATGAAGAGACATTTCTTGGTGCCATCAACATAACACAGCTCAGACCCTACAATAAATCCTATTTCACCTTAAATCATGGGTATTGAAGATTGCTTCTACCAACAACACTGGGCACAGTTAAAGTTGCAATATTCCTCCAATGATGATTCCATCTCCCACTTATTTTACACCTCTTCAGTCACTTCGCAGTGCCAAACACAGTGTCTTCAACCTTGCCATTCCTTAAGAGTCCATTTCCTTGTCAGTGGAATCACAATACCATAGGATTCTCATCAATCCAATTATGTGTGAGGTATTTGGCCACCTCTAAGAGAGTCCTGGCTTTAGGGTAACTATCCACTCTGTTCTGATTAGTAGTGTTTCTGCCCTTATAACACTATATTCCATCTCATAACCCATAGTTCTCCAGGTACAACAGCCCCCTCAACACATAAGGAATGAAGCCAGAATTGTCAGTGACCTTGGCATAGTACATCGACACTATAATGAAACCTCTTATTTCACCTTGAATATTGTCTGTCCTCGAGAACCCTATTCTACATACCTGGGTGCCTGTGCTTTACAGAACAAATAAGTAAATAGGCATTTAGAGTAGTGGTACTTCACCAGTAATGGTTCCATCTCCCAATTCTGATAAACTCTAATGCCCATTCACAGTACCAAACTACAGTCAAGCTCAACAGGGTCTTCTATCCTTGACAATTATTCCAAGCCTGCCACATGTGCAGTCATTTTGATGGACGGTAGACAGGAACGGTGGACATTTTAAAGGCATCATGTTTATAATAGCAATTTAATTTGCGAGTAAATCCTCACTTTGATTTGGGTTGGTTAGTATTGTGAGTGCCCTTGTACCACTTCCTTCCTGCTCCAAACTACGAATATACAATTACAGCCACCCTCCCAACACATCAAGGATGAAGCCACATTTCTTGGTGTCTCCCATTTCATATTTTAAAAATGGGAGTTGCAGAATGCCCTGTTCTACAACTATGTGCACAGTTAAATTCTTGGTATTTCACCATCGATAATATGATCTCACACCTCAGATAAACTCTCACGCCCCTTCAGTGCCAAACTAGTGGTCAAGCTCAACAGGTTCTTAAATCCATGGTAATTATTCCACGTCTGCTGCATGTGCTGTGGTTTTGATGGACAGTAGACAGGAACAGTGGATATTTCATAAGGTGTCATGGTTATAATAGCAGTTCAATTGGAGAGTAAATCCTCACTATGAATTCAGTTGGTTTTCTTGGTAAGTTCCCTTATACCTTCCTGCTCCAAACAAGCAAACTAATATTATAGCAGCCCTCCCAACACATCAAGAATGAAGCCACATTTCTGGATGCCTCCTATTTGAACTTTAACAATGGGTGTTGAGGATTGCCCTATTCTACAACTCTGTGTACAGTTAAATTTATGGTATTTCACAAGCGATGATTTCATCCCCCACTTCTGATACTCTCATGCACCTTCACAGTGCCAGACTAGAGTCAAGCTCAATAGGATCTTCTGTCCTTGCTAATTACTCCAAGCTTGCCACCTGAGCAGTGTTTTTGATGGACAGTAGACAGGAACAGTGGTCATTTCAAGAGTGTCATGGTTATGATAGCAATTCGATTTGCGAGTAAATCCTCTTTGAATTGGCTTGGTTAGTATGGTGAGTGCCCTTCTACCACTTCCTTCCCACTCCATAGTCCCAATCTACAATTACATATTTTTTATTTTTATTTTTTTCCTGCTTTACGTCTCTTATCAGCGAGGTCTTTAGAGACGGGAAATGATGGGGGGCAAGGAATTGGAAGGAATTTAGCCATGACCTTTTGAAGGAAGCGTCCCGGCATTTGCCTCGAGTGATTTGGGAAACCATGGATAACCCAAATCTGGATGCCCGGACAGGGATTCGAACCAGCATCCTCCCGAATGCGACGCCAGAACTACAATTACAGCAGCCCTCCCAACACGTAAAAAATGAAGCCACATTTCTTGGTGCCTCCTATTTCAACATAAACAATGGGTGTTACAGATATCCCTATTCTACAACTGTGTGCAGTTATATTTATGGTATTTCACAAGCAATGATTTCATCTCCCACTTCTGATTAACTCTGATGTCCCTACACAGTGCCAGACTAGAGTCAAGCTCAACAGGATCTTCTTTCCTTGCTAATTATTCCAAGCCTGCCAAATGTGCAGAGGTTTTGATGGACAGTAGACAGGAACAGTGGGCATTTAATGAATGTCATGGTTTGGATAGAAATTTGTTTTGAGGTTAAATCCTGTTTGAATTGGGTTGATTAGTATGGTGAGTGCCCTTATACCACTTCCTTCCTACTCCAAACTGTCAATCTACAATTACAGCAGCCCTCCCAACACATAAAGGATGAAACCACATTTCTTGTTGCCTCTTATATCAACTTGCACATTTCCCTATTCTACAACTCTATCCGCAGTTATATTTATGATATTTCACCAGCGATTGTTCCATCTCCCACGTCTGGTAAACTCAAATGCATCTTCACAGTGCCAGACCAGATTCAAGAAGCACAACCAGATCTTCTGCCCTTGATAATTATTCCAAGCCTGCCACATGTGCAGAGGTTTTGATGGCCAGTAGACAGGAACAGTGGAAATTTCAAATGTGTCATGGTTTTGATAGCAATTCGATTTGAGATTAAATCCTCTTTGAATTGGGTTGGTTAGAATGGTGAGTGCCCTTATACCACTTCCTTCCTACTCCATAATGTGACTGTACAATTACAGCAGCCCTCCCAACTCAAGCCACCTTTCTTGGTGCCTCCTATTTCAACTTTAACAATGGGTGTGTGGATTGCCCTGTTCTACAACTCTGTGCACAGTTAAATTTGTGGTATTTCACCAGTGATGATTCCATTTCCCTACTCTAATAAAGTCTCATGCCCCTTCACAGTGCCAAACTAGATTCAAGCTAAACAATCCTTACTAATTCTTCCAATCCTGTTTCCTTTGCAGTAGTTTTCTAGACTGAAGGATTCTCATCCATCCAATCCTCTTATTTCAGTTAAATCATTGGTTCCGTGGACTGTGCCATTCTACACCATTGGGCACATGTGCTCAGCATGTAAGTAAATAGGCATTTGAATAAGTGATACTTTACTGGTGATGATTCCATCTCCCAGTTCTAATACACCTCCCATGTCACCTCACAGTGCCATATTAGAATCAAGTTCAACAGGATCTTCTATCCTCACTATCTCTGCCAAGTCTGTTTCTTCAACAGGAACTTTGCTAGATGGTCAATACGTACAGTGGATTTTACAGCAATCAATTTATACACATTGTATTTGGCTACCTTTAAGAAAGTCATTCCTAATTTTCTTTGGTTGTTTTTTTCAATGCCCTTCTACCTTTTGCCTCCTGTACAAAATCTCTGATATCAGCAGTTCTCTCAACACATGAGGGACTCCACATTTAATTCTCCTGCTTCAACATTGAACCATGGATGACTTAAACCACCCTAGCCTATACTACTAGGTGCAGGAGCTTTATATAACTGAATAAGTAAAGAGACAGTTTCATACTACACCTTCCATGTGATGTCACAGTGCAAGACAAGAGTGCAATGGTTTCAATGGATAGTAGACAGGAACAGCGGACCTTTTAAGAAAGTCGTGGTTATAATAGCCATTCAATCTGGTTTGCAGGATCAGTGCCATTATGCCACTCACTTCCTTTTTCGAACTTCCATTTCTCCTGTTACATCAGCCCTCTCAAAACGTGAGGGATGAAGCCAGATTTGTTGGTGACCTTCGGCATAGTACATCTCAGACAATATAACGAGAACTCTTATTTCACCTTAAATTATGGATATCTTGGAATGCTCTAATCCACACCATTAGGCACCTGCACTTTATGTAACGAATAAGTATATAGTCAGTTTAAGTAGTGATACTTCACAAGTGATGATTCCATTTCCCACTTCTGCTAAACTTCTTGTTTCACCTCACAGTGCCAAACTAGTCAAGCTTAACAGAGTCTTCTGTCCTTGCTAATTCTTCCCTGTCTTTACCTTGTGCAGTGGTTTTGATGGAAAGTAGACAGGAATAGTGGACCTTTAAGAGAGAAATGGTTACTATAGAAATTCGATTTGAAAATAAACCCTCTCTTTGAATTGGTTTGGTTAGCATGGTGAGTGCTCTTATACCACCTCCTGTTCCACATTCCCAGTTCTCTGATTACAGCAGCCTTCCAAATGCCTGCAGATTAACACTACTCAAACACCACAATGAACCCTCCGATTTCAACTTAATCTGTTGGTATTGTTGATGCCCCATTCTGCAACTCTGTGCACAGTTAAAGTCGTGGCATTTCACCTGCAAATATTCTATCTCCCACGTCTGATACATCTCTCATGTCCCTCACAGTACCAAACTATAGTCAAGGTCATTAGTGTCTCCATACTCTCTAATTCTTCCAAGTTTGTTTCCTTGGCGGTGGTTTCACTACACCGACGGATTCTCGTCAATCCATTCATGCATGTGGTATTTCACTACATCTAACAGGGTAATTGCTTTGAGAATAACCCCTCATTCGCAATTTGTTTTCATTGGCTGTTTTTATGCCCTTATGTTACTAGTTTACATCTCCAAACCTCAATTTATCTAGCCCTCCCAACTCATGAGGAACGAAGTCTGATTTGGTGCCCCCAACATAGTGCATCTCATACACCACAACAAATCCTCTTCCTTCACTTGGGTGCATGAACTGTGCCATTCGACACCACTGGGCACATGAACTCTGTATACTGTATAAGTAACAAGACAATTAAAGTAGTGGTGACTTGGACCGCACTATTCCATAACAATGGGCACAAGTGTTCCATATAACCAAATCAGTAAAGAGACAATTAAAGCAGTGTTATTTCACTGGTGATAATTTCTTCACCCTTTTCTGCTACCTCTTGTGTGTGGTGTCACAGTACCAGACAAGAGTCAATTAGAACTGGGTCTTCTTTCCTCACTAATT
>JARYHS010009183.1:0-24445 GCA_031002005.1 Vandiemenella viatica | reverse complement strand
GTGATTTATGTGTGGTGTTGTAAGTAACTTGGTAGGCAGGTTATATGCTGCGATTAGATGCACAGATTCCCCTTATATTTTAATCTCGATGCCAGTGTGTTCTAGGTCATCTAGTTGTGTCGAAGGTAGTTCTCTGTGGGTCAGCCTTTGCTTTATTATTATCGCGGTTCCACCACCTTTGGTTGCCCTGTCGTTGCGTATGATGATGTAGCTCCGTAATATAAAGTGCAGATGGGGCTTCAGGTGGGTTTCGCTGATAAGCGCTACGTCTCTATCATGTTTAGCTAGGAAATCCATAAAGTCTAATCATTGGTCTCTGATACCATTCCAGGCTACGATGTTAAATCGCTTATTTTGTGCCATCTTTGGTTTGCAGTAGTGTTGGGATGTCTTTGCTAGTACTGTTGCCCTTCTTAACATATCTGAGGGTTTCTTTATGCCTTCAGCAGCATGCCGGAGAGCATTTAGCAAGTTTCTTATGTTTTCATCCATTAAAGTGATAAGATTTCGCGTAAGTCTTGTGCCAGACTTCCGGGGTCGGGGGTCTGGTTTTGTTGTTAGTTTTGACTGGTCTTGTTATTGTTTGTTCCCCAAGGAGGGTTCTTTTTCTGGTTCTTGGCTTTGACCAGTGAGTGGCGGAAACTCCTCTTTATTGTAAGTGACTTTTTTGTTTGACGGATTGTTTTTGGTCATTGGTGTTTTGTTTTGTTTATTATCAGCATTGGTTTACCTAGCCTTCGTTAATTCATTACACACTGGGCATCACCTGTAGCTAACTGGGTGCAGACCCTGGCAGTTATGGCATTTGGGTGCCACATATTTGTTTTGGTACGCGTATTGGTCAGGTTTCCCCAGACACGTCGAGATTTTATTCTACAGTTCCGTTGAAGATGACCAAATTTTTGGTAATGCGACATTAGGTGGGGCCTTCTGGTGTTTTTTGTATTTCAGCTTCCACGCTGAGGTGCATGAAGTGATTTAAGTTGAAAATTTCGCATACCTCTGCAGTGTTGCCTTGGCTTATCAAGAATAGTGGGATTTCGTCCCTCCGCTGAGTCTCACTGTTATAATTGGTCATCTGTGACACTTGATTTACAGTGTATTTCAAGTCCATTACCCTGTTTTTAATTTCGTATGTGTCTCTGGGTAGCTGGTGGAGAAAAACGTTGAGTTACTTTTTTGAGTCAATCTCATATGTATAAAATCGTTTTTGTTTTCCAGAAATTGAATCAGTGGCTGAAAATCTTTTTCTGTATATACTAGGTACTTAATGGAGCTATTTCCATTTGAGATTTTTATTTGTCTTCCATAATCTTTGTACTGTATATTCGTCGACTAGCTTAGCATAACGGGCAGTTTCTTAGACTATGATTCGGGGGAACATGGACTTACGTGGTTCTTTCCGCCTTTGACTGCTCATTTGCCTTTGTGAAGCTTCATCCAGGTTCTGCAGGGGAGTAAACATATTCCCCACAGGTACATTCAGCACAGATTTGTCAGCTGACTCCTCCGTGGCTTCCTGAACCTTATTCACCGAGCCCTTTGTGTTGTTTGTTGGGAGAGGGGTTGTGGGATTGACGCCGTATACCCTTTTGGGAGCCGATGCAGGCTGGGAGGAAGAAACTTTGTTTCTATTTTTATTTCCCATTTGGGAATCGTTACATTTTGTCATAAATTTATCTAGATACACTATTTCTAACATATCGTTCTAACCCTTTCTTCAGCAGGCGGGTTTTTCCACCGTGAATGGGCCCCTGACCTGCTAGATTCTCTAATAGTCCCTATTACTATAGCTAATCTGTAGTATATATCCTAACAAGAATGACAACTCTATCTATAGACTGACAACAAATCTTTGCTACGGCCTTAACAAACTTCGGTTATGTCTTCTTTTCTGCTGCGACGGAAGTGCCGTGCAATCCCCTCCTGAGAGAGAATCTCTAGACGTGAAGTATACGCTGCTGCTACGTGACAGACAGACATATGGTTGGGCATGAGAACATATAGTTTTTTTTTTTTTTTTTTTTTTTTTTTTTTTTTTTTTTTAAAAGTGCCAGAGCATAGTTTCTGGTAAGTGTTGCAACTGGTTCGTTATATTGTTGTTGATATTGATTTTGTCCTAAGTCTTGGATTATTTGATGGGGCGAATAATGTGCTTGCTGAAAGAATTTTGCCGGCTTGTCATTGATGTAATCTGTGAACCTTTATATGCCTAAGTTGTAGTGGAATTGTGTGTTCGGCATTTACCGCCGGGAACTGGTAATGATTCTCAGATATTTGTTTCGCATGACCTGCAGTTTTTTCATTTGGTAGTTTGAAGCAATGCTGAAGAGTCATGTAAGGCCAACCTAATTATTGCGGTGTAGATTTTTAATTTAGTCTTGACACTAAGTTTATTCCCCTTGAGGAGGGGATATAATTTAAAAATTCAAGACGAACCTAGATTACAAGTGTTTTCATATATTTAATCCAGGTTAGTTTTTTCTCAATTTCATGTCCGAGATAATTAATCGACTCACACCAGGGGAGATCCATGTCGTCGAGCTTGATTTGGTGGCTGGGTCCCATCTTTTTGGTGGTGAACATGATAGCCTGACTTTTGCCGGAATTAATTTTGAAGGTTGCACCACTGATTCATTTGCTCAAGGTGCAGTTTGTGTACGATGTAATTTCGGTTGTGACGTGACCTGTATACCACGGTATCGTCTCCAAATAGCCCTACTTCTCCGCCTTGTTGCTGGGGTATATCATTTTTATATACGCTGCACAGTGTAGAAGACATTCCCGATCATTGTGGTACGCCTGCTGCAATTGATTTCAACCGGCTCTCTTGTCCGTCCACCACAACAAACAATTTTCTGTCTCGAAGAAAGCTGTTTATTATATTTAGTAAGTGGCAAGGGCAGTCATATGAGTAGTTTAAATATTCATAAATTGTGCCAAACCTTGTCAAAAGCTTTTTCAATATCAAGCACAACAGTGCCTGTATTGTGCCTGATGGATCGCGCTGTGCAGATATGTTCGACCAGTCTGGTGGATTGTACTGTGCTGATCTCGGATACCAAATTGTTGTGTGATGTTGATGTTGTTATCGTCGAGGAATTTTTGGAAGGTTAACATTATAATTCTTTCTAGGACTTTTCCGAGCAGATTGAGGAGTGAGATGGGTCTGTTGTTTTGGGGAAGGAGACGGCTTTTGTTTGGTTTAGGTAGGATGATTATTTTGGCGATATTCCAGGGGGATGGGAAGAAGGATAGTCTGAGGCATGCGTTATATATTGCAGTGAGGTAGACTATTGCAGGTTGTGGCAGGTTTTTTAAGTGTGTGTCTTTTACACTGGGGCCGTTTTGTTTCCAAGTCTCCCGATGATCGAATTCACTACAGTCGGGTCCACAGGACAGAAAGAGCTACATAAATTTTCCCGCAAAATGCGGTACACTTCTCTAGCTACTCTTTCTTCAGGGATTTTGCTATCCTCGTCATCAATGACATGTGTCTGAAACTGTCGTTCTAAAGGAGTTTGTCATTAATTTGGATTTTCCCGTGCTGTGTACGCATAACCATTTGGTCCTTGTAGTGGCTTTGTTGACTGGGGCTATTCTTTTCTAGCTTTTGCTATTTTCCAGAAGAGGTCGGGATTTCGCTCCAGTCGACTAAGAGTGTCTTCCCAGCGTTCTGCACGGTGTTGTTGCAGGTGCCATTTCATTTGGTTTGCTATTCTGTTTGTGGCTCTTCTATTGCTGGGTCTCTATATTGTTGTCAGCGTTTCCTATTAATTGTGAAATATGAGATGGGATGTCTTTTCTGCCTGGGTCCCGTGTCATTTTCACTGTAGCTTTCTTCACACATTCTTTGATGATGTTAACGAACTGGTCTATCTGTCTCACAACTTGACTCTTAGTTTCCAGTTAAAGCTGTCCTATAATGTTGTGGTTTACTAACTCTAGGTTATTTTGCCAGTTTGTGATTAGAGAGAAATTCTTACTCTCTTTTCGGCATGTGGCTGCATTAGTATATAATACAACTGGATTGTGGTCAGAATCGAGGTCATTAAATACAGTGGATGCAATAGACCAAGTAATATTTTTAATACGAAAATGTCAGAGATATCAGGGCTGACTCTGGAGTCCCTGTGATTGTGCGAGGGTTCGTCAGGAGCCACTACAGTCACCTGGGGGTTCTCTGAGACGAATTTGTGGAGGACACGGCCGCTTGGATTGGCAGCGCGGCTGCCCCAAGTCAGAGATTTGGCGTTTAGTTCACGCCCGAGGATTATTCCGTCAGCTGTGGTCAGTGCTGCCAGGTCGGGCATAGTTTTGATTGTAGTGAAGAATTTTTTTATTTCAAATGATTTTAAGAGATCAAGTAGTTTCTTGAAGTCTGCCAGCGGGTAAAAAGAAGGTGGTTTCTGGGAGTAAGTGTTATCTTGTTCACTTCATGCAGGAGGATCAGAAGTGTTTGGTGGAATCTGCAAGGAAGTGTTTAAAATTTTATTTCCTGCAGGTGGGCCAGAAATGCTTGCACCTTGCTTGATTTTTGGGTTTTCCGAGGTATTTTTGGAAGAAGTTGGTTGCTCAGTATTGTTAATTGTAGGTAGAGCTCGTTTTCTATGTTAAAGATATCTGCTTTTTGTTTTTCTGTCTGTTTTTGTTTCTTTCTTTCTTCCTTCTCTTTTTGTTGATGGGTACCTATTTTTACCATTTCTATTTAAGTTGGACACTTTTTGTTGCTTGCAGTGTGTGACCCCTGACAAATGGCGTACTTTGATGGTTGGTCTAGTGTTATACTGCATTTGTTGGGAAGTTGCCCTTCTCCACATTTCACACATTCTGGGGCAATGTGGCAGTTTCTGGACCTATGTCCAATCTTCTGGCAAGTATGACACTGAACTGGTCCAATGGGTACCCCATGCGCTTCTACCCTCACCTTGAGAAGGAGAAGAAACTGTAGGTTGTAAATATCGTACGACTCTGTCGTGCTGTTTAAGTGAACTAGTTATATCGGTAGTGGCTTCCTGACTCCTACCTCCGTTATTTCCCATGCTGGTATGTCTGTTGGAAGGTCACGTATGACCACCTTCAAAACTTTCTGGGGGTCGGCATCAGAGGTGTGATATTGGAAATTGTTCTACATCTACATTCATACTCTGCAAATCACAACCATTGTGGGTGGCAGAGGGTGCTAAGCACCAATCCTAAACCCGCCCATTCCAATCCCGAATAGTGCGAGGAATGAAGGAATACATGTAAGTATCAGTACGGCATCTTATTTCTCTAATCATATCCCTCCGGTCATTGCGACCTAAATAGGTTGGCGGAAGAAGTATTTCATTGCAATCGAAATTTAAAATTTTTCGCATATTCTCCAATAAATTCGAACGCAAGCTACGTCGTCTGTCCTCCAAACTATCCCAGCCCAATACATGTATCAATTCTGTGAGGACGCTTTCAAAAGGGCTCTAACAACAAGTCACGAATCTAGCGGCTCTCCGCTACACCCTCTCAACTGAGTCAATCAGAACCTTGCGATACGTATCCCAAACCCCACAACGGTAATCCAGATGCGGATGCACTAGTGTCTTATACAATATCTCCTTTGTTTGAGCATCACAATTCCTCAAAATACGACCTATGAATCGTAATTTAGAATTAGCCTTGCCTACGACGGAAGTTATGTGCATGTCCCATTTCATGTTGCTTTGTACTATCACTCCCAGATATTTCACGGAATTAACCATGTCAACAGCTGAATTGTTAATTTTGCAATCGTGAACAAACTGATTCTTCTTGTTACTTATCCGCATTGCCTTGCACTTTTTGCAATTATGTGTAAGCTGCCATTTACGGCACCAATCGAAAATGCCATCCAAATCACGCTGAATTTGTAAGCAATCGTCGGAGCACCTTATTTCCCTATAGATAACCGCACCGTCGGCAAAAAATCTCAACCAGCATTTGACGTTGTCACCTAGATCGTTTATAAATATTAAGAAAAGAAGTGGACATATTACACTTCCTTGAGGAACGCCCGAAGTAATATTTATCTTAGAAGAGGCTACCCCGTTCTTGATGAAGGCTTAAAAGATCATTTTGAAATCTGTTCTTTTGGAGGTATGATATTTTATACAATTTCCCTATACGCAGTATAGAGGTTTCCTGATGGACCCCTCTCAATTTCCTAAACGAATGTCATATAAACCTTGGTTTCATAACAGAAAATAAGACGAATATGTGCCCGTTGAGTTTGCGGAGCCACGGGGGCTGGGATTGATTGAGGGGCAGTAGCTAAAGGTTGGAACCTGTTACTAACTGGTATGGTAGGCAAATCTTCCTGATCTGAAGATTGAGGGGAATCTAATTAATCTACAGTGCAATCAACACCGCTGTTTTTGCTCTCAATGGCATCCGAATTACTAACGGGATTTCTCTCGCCAGGTGGCAGCGGTGATGTACCGGCTACTGGTAATATGCCTTAATATGTGTGAGTAGTTTTATTTTCGTTATGAGTAGGTGATTTTTTTGTGTGGTTTAATCTTTTGGCTGTGGATACCCATTACGGGGCAGCGGTGGACGGGTGTAAAGAAAGGATTTCCTACTTTCAATTTTTCGTCAATCGTCAGCTATCTGGACTTTGCCTCGGCAAAGGTGGACTTGTCTTTCCGCAGAGTGGGCCTGGCATGCAACTAACCTAGCTAACCAGCCCTAAGTCCAGCTCTCTGGACTCCTAACCAGTCAATCTGTCTGTCTGACGACAACTTTGCTTTGTAGCGGTGAACTCGATGATCTCGAAGAGCGTGGCAAGCGATACTGGCGGACCGGCGGCATCACTAGACTCAATGTGGTCAGTGTCAGCTGCGTGACAACGGCTGGTATTCCGACGCCCATGTATAGTTGCGCGGCAGTGGAGAATTCTAGCGATGACGCTGGATTTCGGGGTACCGGTCCTGGGTAATAGCTGTTCTTTGTTTTTTGCGGAAAGCTGGCGGAGCACCTCCATCATGGCACCGTGGTGTTAGGGTGGGACCACTTATAGTAAATGGTCCAGTGTCCCTTCGCGGCTGGTTATCTGGTCCTTGGAGAGCTGCTTGGTCCCCTCGTTGCTCGGAGTGGTGGGCGACGGTTCCCTCTGCTGCTTGGTGTGACTGGTGTATATTAGACATACAGTTTGGAGGAATATACAGGAAACTGGGAACCAGGAAACGTAATGCTGGTCAACACGTGAATAATAGTTGTTGCCCCCTACGCTGCGGTGATAGTAGGCCTCAGCAGTTGGAACTGTACGCGTCGTGGGTGCGACCCGGAAGCATGGTGGCTAGCACTCGGGTAGTTCCTGGAGCAGACGGTTCGAGTCCAGCTCCGGACATAAGTGATTTCTATGAACTGTTACGATCTTGCTGTGTTTAATTTACTGTGGATCACTAAATTCTCCTCATACACCATCTGAGAAGCTAGAAGAATGGAGAGGATGCACGTATCAATGAATTAACACAAATGATTTCTTGGTTTTTATTTTTTACTAATTCAGTTTTTAATGTATGTTATTTTTTTGAAATGTCACGGAAATGATTATTTACCATGTATTGGAAAGAAATCCGGCCACGGTATTCATGTTTGAACTAGTTCCCTTTTAGCCTGAAAATATTTCGTTAATCCTCTAAAAACTAAGCATGGATTTTGTTGACCGTGACATAAACAAATTTACTGAAAAATATACCTGTACTTGAAAGTTGACTTCCAAAATGACAGTGCCAACAGAAATGGTAACAATTTCAACGGTTCCATGAAAAGAAGTTTAGCTTTCAAGGCTTACTTTTAACACAGAAAGACAAGCCAAAGCTTTGATATGATAAAACTATTTTTCGTAGTAGTTACTGATTCAAAATGCTTTTCAGGCATCCTATCAGAAGAAATTGTTCTGCTATCTTGTTTGTATAGGCCTACGTAAGTGGCGTTACAAACAAAATTATAGTCAGATCGGATAAACTTCTTGATCATAAAAATCTAACAATTTACGTCAAATCGCTTAAATCAGTTAATGGTAGTTTGTTACTGCAATCTCAACTGTTTCCTGTAGCATGCTTTTTACTGAAAGGAAATTATTGATTGATATTCACCAATCTAATCTACGTATCAACAAATTTGCTGTCATCACAACTATAGCAGGAAGGAGTTCAAAACTGTGAAGACATAACAAAATTTATACTTGGTTAGGGCCTTACGACTGGCCGATTTCAAGGTCATTAGGGCCTGTAAAACGCTGGGCAAAGAATCGCAAAGTATCTCAACCATGGTAATTCGGGAAACACGTCGCGGCATTTGCTTGGAGTCATTTCGGAAAACCATGGAAAACCGAAATCAGAATAACCGGATTGGTGATCTAACATGCGACTTTCAGAATTCCAGTCTCGAGTGTTAAATACTCACACAACAAGTTCGATAACACAACAACCCCGAAATACCTTCCCAAAGATGATATCAAGTTTCATTAGGTCTGAGCAAAGATCACCGGCAAGTTATCAAATTACTGAAGCTGTTGAGCCAAAACTTTCTATCAAAATACTAAAATACATCAGCGATGAATGAGGACGAATTTTACGTAAGGATCTGAATCAACTTAATATGTCGAATATTGGAAATTATGTGACAGCTGGAAAGGGTAACCCTGCGATCAAGAACAACACTGCAGACTTTTCCAAAATTTTATAGTGCTGCTATTTTCTGCAGTTGGTTTGTAGAAAAGTAGTTATAGTTGAAGGAGGAAATTGTAAGATTGCGCAGAGTATTTGACCATCAAGGCAATCCTTTCTCGGAACTTGCTATCCATTTAAAGCAGAGGGTCTGGCTGGGAGTAATTTTATAACGTCTATAAGCTGAGTAACGATAAAATTCTACATTATCAACTTTTTTTTTTTTAAATGCTTCTTTTCAAACATTTCTAGGATTTAAATTTCAGTGTTATTCCATTGTATGTGTACTAAGATTTCAGATGTGTCAAGATTATGTTTCACATTGTGGTTTATAACTTTTTTTAAATTTATTGACTGTATGGCCAACAGGCTATAAAGTCAATATACATTCTAGTTATACATATACACTGATTCACCCACATTTACCCAACCATATATACAAATCACTGTTTATATTATAAGATCAAACATACTTTACAAATGGTATACAACAGAAATAATAATTTACATAACATTAAGAAAGTACACAACAACACTGAGGACATAAAATTATAAAGATGGTTAGATGGAGAATTAAAGATTAAACATTTTCACAGTAAATTTTGATAATACGTGATTTTTATAGTTTATTAGGTTAAAATGTAATAAAACCATTACCGTCTAGTGTTCCATCAACGGTAACTATTTGCGATATTGAAGAGTGGGGATCTCCCGACTATATCTCTATATTGTTTCTTGTAATAAAATGTAGAATCTTTTGGTATATAGAAATGTTTCCTAAGGCAAGGAGATGGCTGACATTTACTGGATATCTTATACCCCAATGTTTCAAGTCTTCCCAAAAGGTGTCCGTTTCTTCCTTCTATTTATTACATCCAAAGAATATATGGTTTGTGTCGGCCTCGGACTGCCCATCACATTAACAAAAAGGGGAGTTCACTAGCTTTATTTTGTATAGATGGCTTTCGAATCTCCCGTGGTTGAATTTTAGTCTCGATATTTTGGCGACTGCTTTTTTTGTGGCGTATTTCTTTTGGTACCACTGTGTCCTTGGTATCAACGGATGTATCTGCCTATAATGTGCTCCTTTGTGTTGGTTAGGGGATTTTCACATATCATTCCAGGTCTCCATACTTTTTTGGCGAAATAGTGGGATTAGATCACTTCCTATTAGAAGTTCAACTGGGTTTCCTGTTTGAGCGGCTATTTTTGCAAGAGCATCCACTCTTTCGTTGCCATGTAGTCCGCCATGCGCCTTGACCCAGATAAAGGAGATCTTCATACCTTGTTTGTTTATGTCGGTCATCAACTCCAATATGTTATACAAAAGTGGAGTCCTCCCTCTATCTTTGAATCCATCACCCAGTTTTTGGAGTGCCGATTTGCAGTCTGTAAAAACAACTGTATTCTGAATGCGCATCTCTAGCGCGTATTCAAGCGCTTTAAGTATTGCAAACAGTTCGGCTGTGAAAGAGGATGTTTCCGCGCGCAGCTTAAACAACCTTTCCACTATGTTAGTGCTGTCAAAAAAGGCACTCCCAACCATGTTGCCAGTCTTTGACCCATCTGCATATATATATATACACCACTCGACCCATACCACTTAGGTAGTCATTTAGAAGATTATTGTTGCTAAGGGAGTTCTCTGAATATCTCAGATTTTCTACAATCTCGTTCGTAGTCAAATTCGTAACATGGTAATCTTGGGAGAGAGAACACTTGTGGCTGATATTCATTTAGCTCAGCGATGGCCGCAACTAGAGGTGGGCTGTTCCTGTGGGTCCAGTAAGTAGAGGTTGATGTTGCTGCCCACAGGGCACGTATTTTTATTGTAAGCGCGTTTCCGGTTTTCTGGAACTGTTTTATTATAAACTTTTTACTGAGATATTGGCGCCTCAGTGCGAGTGGCATTTCATTGGTTTCGACCAGCAGTGCATTGGTTGGCGTCGACAGAAATGCCCCTAAGCAGAGTCGAAGAGCTCGGTACTGAAATTTATCCAGGCGGTTCAGAAGTTGATCGGACGCGGATCCGTAAAGTACACCATTGCTTTGTACAGGGCTATTAAGATTTTGGGATCAGCCCCCCACCAAGCACCGTTAGTGGCTCGGAGTATGTTTATTGCTTTATCACATTTCCCAACTGTTTCAGTTAACTGACGCGTCCATCTTAGCTTGTTGTCTAAGTATAATCCTAAATATTTGATACACTTTAGGAGTGGCAGTGTATATGGTCCGAGTCTTATGTTTTCAGCTGCCAGTACCTTATGCCGGGTGAGGATTATTACTGCGGATTTTTCTGGTGATATTTGGAGTCCGTTTGCCTTTATCCAAGACTTTAGTTTAGTTAGCGTAATGTTTCAGGCAGTTTTATTAGGAGGAGCATTTGTACTAGAATTTCTGGAACCACATTATCATATGCTCCAGTCAAGTCTGTAAACACACACGTTGTGTACTTGTTAGCTGTCAAGCTCTCTTGTAACTCAGTAACTACGTATGCCAGAGCGTCAAGCGTACCCATGCCTCTGCGAAAACCGTACTGAAAATGGGGGAGTTTTATATAGTGTTCCGCGTGCCACTCTATTCTGAGCCTAATCATACGCTCCAGGGTTTTATACATACAAGACATGAGAGAAATCGGCCTGTATGATGCTGGGTCGCATGGGTCCTTGCCTGGTTTGAGGATAGGGACTATTCATACAGTTTTCATAGATTCGATGTCAACGAGTTGTAACCAAACGTCGTTCATTACTTTTAGAATTGCTAAGTTGCCTTTTCTTGGTAGATATTTGAGCATGGCGTAATGGATGTTGTCTGGCCCAGGCGATTTGTTCTTACTATTACTGACAGACGTTTAGAAATCTTCAGATTAAATGGTTGTAGTATCTGTTCATTGGATGTATTTTCCTGTAGGCAGATCTTGTTTATTACTGATGGTGGTGTCATCTTCTGCAATATCTTCTCTAACACCATCTGAAAGAACCCGCACGTTATATGTTGCCAAAATATAATATAACAATCACTCACTTTATGGTCTGTGCAGTTACCAAAAAATAAAGTATCTTGTTCTCGTGGCGTTTACTTGTGCCTACCTGGAAAGCATCAAGTAATTAACAACATACAATGTTCTCTCTCTTCGGCGGTGGTCACTTCAAACCTTCTCTGAAATATATAAAAGGTTAGAAGGGTATCTCAAAACTACTAAATCATAGATTAAATGATTTTCTTTCAAGTCTTTAATGCACAGCTTTCCTTAAATTTTGTTAGACCCACCGACCGGTATATTATTTAAATTTCTATCAGAAGATTCCTTACACAACAGATTTTTCACCAGGTAAATAATTTCTTCTTCTCCAAAAAAATCAGAAGACAGTTCTGCTACGACCGCAAATAATCCCTTGAATTTCTTAATACTTTCCGCTAACAATCCCTAACCATTTCTTTGAACATCACACAAATTGCACAACATTGGAAATTTACGATTTCAAATTTCTAAAGTTCCTATCAATTTCTTGCACACTTGTTGCACAATTATAAATTATAAAATCAATACTTGATGGCTGATATACAACTTCTAAACTGGAACGGAATTTAAAACAGTGGAATAGACGTTGCAAATTTAAACAATTGCGCAACCGCTGAGTGTCGACTAATAAGAAATTTCGCTGGTATTATTATTGCTTCCCTAACCTGACACACTTTATGTAAACTTAGCTCTTGCTAGTTTCGACGAAAAAAACCTAATTTGAGTGATTATACTAAAATCCTCACTTTCGATGAATAACAAAAATAAAATACCAGACGACTCACTTACTCCCCGAACAAAGACAAAAGACCAACTCAGACGGTTACCGCAAACACCTAGAAGTCACCCACTGCCACACAAATTTAAACTCTGCTCTGGACCGAAGGTCCGACTGCGATGAAGACTGGTGACGAAAAAGCCACGCTCGGTGGCGTCTCGTCCTTTTTATACTGACGCTGGTTCTTTGATGCAACACTTACCAAGACGCCAGGATTGTGTCGCAATACCTGTGGCTACGCATGGATCCTAATATTACACCACGCTCGCAATTCATAATTTTTATAATAAAACTCAGACAAATGTCTTAGAATACACTCTGTAAAGCCCTAGAACCGTCACAGCCCCCTCCAATTTTTTACTAAATTGACCTTGGTGATTTAGTTAAAAATTAAGTTTAGAAAAAAAAATTAAAGAAAATATTTTTTCCAATATTCTGAAAAAAATTTTCGGTGGTGGTCTTACATAAATAATCTTAATGTATAAATGTATCTTTTCAATTTACTGATAAATTCAAGAAATTCTGGTAATAATACCATCACTTACCAAAAAATTCAAAATTTTAAATTTGGGTTCGCAGACCCTCAATAAACCTAAAACGCATGCTCAAACAATGTTGCTAAGCGTTTATGAAACAATGATATCAGGTTATGCGTTTAAATAACCTTCCAAACATTTTAAATTTTTTCATTAACTGTACATAGTATTTCAAGACTTACTACCGCTTGAAAATATTCAAATACCATAGGTATCATCTAAATATGCTACAAAGTCTTATTAATTTATGCTTTCAAGAATTTGAATTATTTATAGACTAAAAAAAATCTTTCAGCCTTCTTCTCAATACTTTATTAATGAAAAGAACCAAATAATTCATAATAATCCTGGGATACATATCCCCTGAACTGAAAATATTTCACTGACCATACCATTTGGTCAAATGAGAAGTAATCTAAAACCATTACAATATCCTATCAAAAATTTCAAATTACATTTTTGTTGGAAAATTCAAAATCATCAGTCATTCGACGTCATAGGGAATTCTCCTTTTTACCAAAAAAATCCTAATTACATCCTATTTTTACCTCATCCATTCATCACGCTTCCACACTTCCAGAAACATTTTTCTATTTATGTCTCTGAGGATCATCTGAAAACCTTAGCGTTTGACATCTGCAAACAAGATCTTCAAACGATTACAAGTGTCCTCAATCAATCCTATAATAACCAATTATCTCTCACATTCACCAAAAAAACGACAATTCTTATTGATAATTAAAAAAAACTGTTATACATTTTTCATAGAGAACATTATTAAATTTCTTCGGCGAACTGGTAGAATTATGAACCAATTCCCGGAATCATCATGCTAAACCAAGATGAAAGATTTTGGAATAACAGATAGACATATCTGTGGCTTTCCATTTCACCTTTACCCGAAATGCAGAAAGCTTTACAATGATATGTGACCTCCAAGTGGTCACACAATGAACTGTGATGTTCTGAGGCATTCAGCTGCAAAGCTCGTATATTCAGCATGACATTTTTACAGTCATCTAAACCCTTACAATATTTCATTGTTTCAAAACCAAATGAATTTAAATACTCAAATCCCATTTCAAATACTACGCGGGACATTTCCTCCGCGGAGCAATTGACGCAGCGGCCGACTGGTCGACTTCCGTCAACAATCGATTTTACCCGCTGTACCTTCTCGCTTCCTCCGTCACAATACGAGCAACAAAAAGTCGGTCCGTCCTCTCCTAACCTAGCAAAACCCCGATCAAAATACATCTGATTAGGTGTACACAAGTAGTAACACTTTGTCCCTTTCCCCATCATTAATTTACATGTATTCAACCCCCTGAAAACAAGTTTCAAATTCTGTCTACTCCCTTCACTACTGGCTGGTGAATTGAACTGACTTGAATTTATATTATCCCCTACAATTTCAAAATTCGACTCTGAATCTATCCCGGTAATCTTTTCAACACTCTCCTCGTCAGAAATCTCCCTTTCAATTTCAGAATTTATCCCTGATAGTGCTTCAGTAGTCTTTTCAGTATTCTGACCAAGAACTACACTACCTTCAACTATTTCAGTTACAGAAGTTACTTTTGACTCTACTGCAACAACATGTATTTCAGCTCCAATGTTCTTATCAGAAACTACATCAACTCTAACCCCTTCTGATTCACTTTCAGAGTACTGTGCCTCTGTTTCAATTCTCTTATCTGTTTCAACAGGATTCGTTATGTTCCTCCTTACATCAGCCAAATCATCACTTACTTGGTTAACATTAATGGCAGTCTGTACCAAATCTTTCCCCAATTCCTTATACTCTTTATTTAGAATCTTAATATCCTCAGTTACCGTTTTCCTTGTAAATGCCAAATTCCCCTTTAGCTTTTTCAATTTCCTGTCCCATATGATCATGATTGGTTCCTACAGAAGTCAAATCCTGCCTTATTTCTTGCATCCCTTGTTTACACTCATCAATCTCTTGGGTAAGACTCTCATTATCGTTATTATAACTTTCCTTTACCTCCAAAATCCTTTCTTGAATTTCATCTTGTAACTCTGATTTAGTAACTCCCAATTTCTTTTCCAAAACATCCTCCACTTCTATCATAATTGCCCCGATCTTAGTATCCAAACTAGAAACTAACCCTGTTTGGTTGTTCTCTATCCTTTCAACATGGTCCCTGAGTTTAGTTTCAAAATTTTCCGTAGCCTTCACCAGAGATATAGTTTGACTATTTTTGAATTCCTCAAATTTACCACAAAAATCGTCTTCAAATTCAGAAAGCTTCTGTCCAATATCTGCTTTCCATTCAGCCTGTTCTGACCGGAATTCCCCAAAATTTAATTTCAATTCTTCAAACCTGTTCTCACAGTCAATTTGACTCTGTTTCAACTCCCCGCCTTGATTATCTATCTTTTGACTCAAATTTACGGTGGCTTCTGCCTGACTGTCAATCTTTTGACTCAAATCTTGACTCAAATTTTCCATTCTGTGGTTTAAATTCTCGGTGGCTTTTATCTGACTATCTTTAAGCTCCTCACCTTAGTTATTTATTTTCTGACTCAAATTATGCCTGACTTTCCAACAATTTCTTCGAACATCTCTTGCATACTCAAACCTTCCATCATGAATTATATTTGAGGTAACAAACAAACAAAAAACAATACACAAATTAATTTCCCCCAAAAGAAGCACTTTTCCCCGCCACGAGGCGGCACTGATTTTTTTAAACGTACCTTTAGAGTCCTCTTCAATATTTTATTTTTGTTTTCGAAGCACTATTACCTGCATATTTTCCCAGTTTTACTTTCGTAGCACAAATACAGAACCTGCTTATTTGTTTGTTTTGAAATTCCTTGGCGTGTGGAAGAAGGTCACAAGACCCCCTTGTGTTTGTATAGCCACTCGTCAGTTCACACCCTCCAGTGACATCCGCCCAATTTTTTCTGCCACCTCTCCAGGTCGGTGAACACACTCTTATCGCTCAGCTGGAGCCTTTCGCGTCGTAAGAATTCTTACTGCAGAATCTTAAAATATTCTGTTGTGTAGTTCGATCACTGGATTCTAAAACTCAATGTAAATAATTAGTTACATATATTGTTAAATAATCCTGGCAAGAGTCGCCATCTGAAAGAACCCGCACGTTATATGTTGCCAAAATATAATATAACAATCACTCACTTTATGGTCTGTGCAGTTACCAAAAAATAAAGTATCTTGTTCTCGTGGCGTTTACTTGTGCCTACCTGGAAAGCATCAAGTAATTAACAACATACAATGTTCTCTCTCTTCGGCGGTGGTCACTTCAAACCTTCTCTGAAATATATAAAAGGTTAGAAGGGTATCTCAAAACTACTAAATCATAGATTAAATGATTTTCTTTCAAGTCTTTAATGCACAGCTTTCCTTAAATTTTGTTAGACCCACCGACCGGTATAATACACAGACGGAAAAAAAATCCCAACACCAAGAAAAAATTATTGTAGAGTAATGAAATTTGGACAATGCATTTGTCAAGTTGACATGTTTAATTGATTAAATTTTCAAGATCACAGGTTAATTTAAGCTCAAGAAAATGCATTTCAAATGTGAAATACTGTTAAATTAATAGCCGGTGTAACCTCCAGAATTTTGAATGCAAGCCTGCAAACGTGAATGCATTGTGTCATACAGGTTTCGAATGTCACTTTGTGGTATGGAGTTCCATGCTTGTTGTACTTGTGCTGTCAATACTGGGACGGTCAGTGCTGGTTGTGGATGATGCTGGAGTTGTCGTCCAATGATATCCCATACGTGTTCAATTGGAGACAGATCTGGTGATCTCGCAGGCCAAGGTAACATGTCGACACTCTGTAGAGCACGTTGCGAGACAACAGCGGTATGAGGGCGAGCGTTATCCTGTTGAAAAACTCCCCCTTGAATGCTGTTCATGAATGGCAGCACTACAGGTTGAATTACCAGACTGACGTACAAATTTGCAGTCAGTGTGTTTGGTATAACCACAAGAGTGCTCCTGCTGTCATAGGAAATTGCTCCCCAGACCATGACTCCAGCCCTGTAGCGTGCATTCCACTGACTACAAGCCATCGCCGTTTGCGACTCCAGTGGTGTCAAGCCAGAGCTCATTGGAGGACGGAGTGGAGATCTGTTGTGTTTTCTGATGAAAGCAGGTTCTGCCTTGGTGCCAGTGATGGCCGAGTGTTGGTCAGAAGGAGGCCAGGGGAACGCCTGCAACCAAACTGTCTGCGGCCTAGACACACTGGACCTACACCTGGAGTCATGGTCTGGGGAGCAATTTCCTATGACAGCAGGAGCACTCTTGTGGTTATACCAAACACACTGACTGCAAATTTGTACGTCAGTCTGGTAATTCAACCTGTAGTGCTGCCATTCATGAACAGCATTCAAGGGGGAGTTTTTCAACAGGATAACGCTCGCCCTCATACCGCTGTTGTCTCGCAACGTGCTCTACAGAGTGTCGACATGTTACCTTGGCCTGCGAGATCACCAGATCTGTCTCCAATTGAACACGTATGGGATATCATTGGACGACAACTCCAGCATCATCCACAGCCAGCACTGACCGTCCCAGTATTGACAGCACAAGTACAACAAGCATGGAACTCCATACCACAAAGTGACATTCGAAACCTGTATGACACAATGCATTCACGTTTGCAGGCTTGCATTCAAAATTCTGGAGGTTACACCGGCTATTAATTTAACAGTATTTCACATTTGAAATGTATTTTCTTGAGCTTAAATTAACCTGTGATCTTGAAAATTTAATCAATTAAACATGTTAACTTGACAAATGCATTGTCCAAATTTCATTACTCTACAATAATTTTTTCTTGGTGTTGGGATTTTTTTTTTCCGTCTGTGTATTTAAATTTCTATCAGAAGATTCCTTACACAACAGATTTTTCACCAGGTAAATAATTTCTTCTCCAGAAAAAATCAGAAGACAGTTCTGCTACGACCGCAAATAATCCTTTGAATTTCTTAATACTTTCCGCTAACAATCCCTAACCATTTCTTTGAACATCACACAAATTGCACAACATTGGAAATTTACGATTTCAAATTTCTAAAGTCCCTATCAATTTCTTGCACAATTATAAATTATAAAATCAATACTTGATGGCTGATATACAACTTCTAAACTGGAACAGAATTTAAAACAGTGGAATAGACGTTGCAAGTTTAAACAATTGCGCAACCGCTAAGTGTCGACTAATAAGAAATTTCGCTGGTATTATTATTGCTTCCCTAACCTGACACACTTTATGTAAACTTAGCTCTTGCTAGTTTCGACGAAAAACCTAATTTGAGTGATTATACTAAAATCCTCACTTTCGATGAATAACAAAAATAAAATACCAGACGACTCACTTACTCCCCGAACAAAACCAAAGACCAACTCAGACAGTTACCGCAAACACCTAGAAGCACACGCCGATGTCACTGCCACAAAAATTAGACTTTGCTCTGGACCGAAGGTCCGACTGCGATGAAGACTGGTGACGAAAAAGCGCCGCTCGGTGGCGTCTCGTCCTTTTTATACTGACGCTGGTTTTTGATGCAACACTTACCAAGACACCAGGATTGTGTCGCAATACCTGTGGCTACGCGTGGATCCTAATATTACACCACGCTCGCAATTCATAATTTCTATAATAAAACTCAGACAAATGTCTGAAAATACACTCTGTAAAGCCCTAGAACCGTCACAACCTCTTGCGTTGCTGTATGAGTTGAGCGGTTACTCGATGAATTACGGAATTTTCTTATCTCGTTTCACACAGTGATTGGGGAGGTGTTACGGTTTAAGTTTTCGCAAAAGGCTATCCACTTTTGCCGCTTTTTCCTTTTCAAGTAGCGTTTTACTCTGGCCTGAATTTTACTTAATAGAATAAAGTTTTCCTCCGTTGCGTGTTGTCGATAGATTTTTAGGGCTTGTTTCGTTCTTGAACTGCCGCGGTACATTCTGAGTCCCACCTAACTGCATATCTTCTTCGCTTTAATTTGACTGGGTGGTTTTCGGGAATCGTCGTAAGAGCCGCTTGTTCTATTCCATTTACCGAGCGGGGCGGTGTAACGGTTAGCGTTCTCGCCTCGCATTCGGGAGGACGGCGGTTCGAATCCCCGTCCGGGCATCCAGATTTGGGTTTTCCATGGTTTCCCCAAATCACTCCAGGCAAATGCCGGGATGCTTCCTTCAAAAGGCCATGGCCGAATTCCTTCCCATTCCTTGCCCCCATCCTTGCACCCCATCCTTGCCCCCCATCCTTTCCCGTCTCTAAAGACCTCGATGTTAAAAAGAGACGTAAAGAAGTTACAAAAAAAAAAATCTATTCCATTTAATATATTCTCATAGTCGCGCTGCGTATCCCCGGTTTCTTTGAAGTTTGAGAATATATTGCTTGCTGCTTTTCTGTGTGCGCTCCAATCGGCACGCTTAATGTTATATCTTTACGTGGGTTTTCTTTCTTTGTATTCTATGTGATGTCGTTGATAAGAGAAAAAATCGGGAAGGTGGTCTGACCAACTGGTGTCTTTATGGTTGTCCAGACGGCTGTATGGGAGAGGGGGGTCGACGCCAGAATTATATCTACAGCTGATCTCCGTTCTCCTGGTTTTGATATCCTTAGTACGAGCCGTCGTTAAGGACCACTAGTTCCTCTTCTTCTGCTACCTCCATTATCAGTCTTCCGACAACGTCCGTTCTTTCACTCCCCCAAACCAGATTATGAAAGTTTACATCGCCCATTAAAATTACAGGTCGGGGGATTTGTTTCACATAGGATCTAATGACCTGCTTGCTTACAGTCGCGTTTGGAGAACGATTAATTACTAGTATGGTCGATTCAATACCGTTAACGCGCGTTCTTATTGCGCATCCTTCTGTACCATTTATTACATTCCTTAGTTTCAAGGCTGCGGAATGGTATGTTTCTTCTAATTAGTATAGCCACTCCTCCATAACCGTCTGCTCTGTCGTATCGCTCGATATTATACCCAGGGATGTTGAATTGTTCCTTAGGTTTAAGCCACGTTTCTGCAATTCCGGCAACACATACATCGTACGATTTTAATAGATGGTGCAAACTTTCTTTGTTGGATCGAACCGAACGTTCGTTCCCAAATAAAAAATTGTTTACTTGCCTATTCCCCGCCATTGTTGCTTAGCAATAAGTTGGTGACACATTGTTTAAGATTGGATGGTAAAATTCCAGAAGTGGCCATATTGAATATCGTTACAATCATATCGCAAATCTTATCTATCATCTGTTCATTTATAGGTACAGGTGAGGGTCTATAGGGATTGTTGGTGATTGGCTCTATGTGGGGTCTGTTGACATCGTAGTATAAGTCAGACGGGATGTTTTGAGCTGGTTCTGTTGGCCGACCGGCGGCTGATTGAGTTGTTGTTGAGGAAGTGGATTCCGGCGGCTCGTAGGTGGAATGCTGGTCCGAGGTAGAGGCAGAGCCGTTATCTTTGAGGGAAAGCTAGTTTGTTGTACCGCGCTCTGTGCTGAGCGTAAAACAGGCATTTGCGGAAAATTGTTCTCATCTCTGGTTGGTGGTACGGGAGTCCTTTTCAGATAGGTGTTGATTGATTCAAGTGCTATGGCTTCCACCCATGATATATTCTCACGGGCCATGCGAAATTTAATTTGTTTCTGTCTAGTGAATTCGGGACAAATACGATCCGTTGAACGGTGGCTACCCCCACAGTGTACACAGTGTGGATTTCCCTGATAAGTACATTCCTTCGTGTCGTGTTGTTCGCCACAATTTGCGTAACGAGCAGCACTGCGACACATTCGACTTGTGTTTCCGAAACGGAGACAGTGAAAACAAGTTACCACGTTCCCCACATATGGTTCAACACTGCAGCGAGTGCTGTGAATGTATACATAGTTCGGTAGCCTTTGACCAAGAAATGTTGCTCCTTCCCGCACTACTTTCCGCATAATCCGACGGACTTGTAAGACTTCCGTATCACACTCAATTTCTTTCTTTAGCTCGTCTTCCGAAAAGGACGTGTCTACATTACGTATAAGCCCTTCCTTTACAGTACAAAATCGTGGTATGTAGAACTTAATTTTTTTTTGGGGATGGTTTCTGACTTTAGCTAAGCAATTTGCCCACACTGCCGAGTTGAGTTCTACTTGCACACGGTTACGCCCTTTTCTACTAATATTAACTATAGCAGATTTAATTCCAGGTATTGATTCTCGGATTCCTACAGTCATGGGGTGTAACCTACCGAGATTCTGTTGATCACTATGCACTGAATCATATTCGGCAAAGACATAGAATGGGCCACCATCACTTTCTCTAAACAAGTAAAAATTATTGGCTTCACTATCACATGTGGCTGTGGAATTTAAATTAGAGCATTTGGTTCCTGATTCTTGAGTTTTGACTTTTTTTGTTGCAACGTTGTCACTGGTTTCTGGCAACGACGACCTCGGTCGCTGTTTACCTCGAACCGCGTTCTCCCACGAAGTCTGGTTCACTGCGTCCATGTTCTGCTGGTCCATCAACTGCAAAGCTGCTTGCTGCTGTACTGGTAGAATAGCTTGCTGGTAGAAGCTGCCGGAGACGTCTTGCTGTCGACTTATATCGCGCTCGTCATTCACCACATTGTAGTACGTCCTTAGTCCTTCACCGACCGCCTGGCCAGTATCATCTGCCTCCATTTCTAGCATTGCGAAACTGAGACTGTGTCTCAGTTACGCGTCGGGATTGTCGTTGTTACTTAACACTTGCTTTATACCACTTATTGAAACAAAAATAAAGTTAAACTTGGAACTGTCAATTTCTTGATGTCTACTGCTCCAAGCGTGTGTTGCGTAGTTTCCTTCTGAGTACGAGGAAGTTATCGCTACGAATGTGGTTTATAACTTTCCTAAGTTTAACAGAATTAATTTACTTAGGCCATATGAAAACTGATTACAGCCGTCTGCTTCCGTAAAAGTTTTTCATCGCAATAAAACTAAAATTTATAAATCATTTCTTCTGTTTGATTTGTGTATACCGCTTGAAAAAGAATATAGCCAAATGGCCAAATGGGAAGCAAACTGTTTTTTAAAAAAAAAACAAAAAAAAAAAAACACTGTTCACTTGTTTGCTTTATGAATGTGTATATATTCTGAATTGAAGTTGTTACACTATCAACCAAACTGGCAACTGACAGATTTTATTTATATGTTATAGTAATTAAAGATTGTAAAAATTGACCAATATTCATGTCTCCTATGATTCAACGAAAGCGCGAGCTTTCACTGCGTTTACTGAAGTAGAATGAAAGCAGTTTTGAAACTTAAAATCTATAGCCCTGCAGCTCACCAAAATTATACGTTTAAATGCCCGACAGTCACAAAAATTGGTGGAATGACTACCGTTCCTTGCAATGTCTCACGTGAAACCAACAGATATGCTTATGACATCAGACCAGGATTCTGTATTCTTCTACCCGCTGAGAAACGTTGTTCTGGATATACACAACAGCATATCTTAAATAAGATGATTTTTTTTTCCAAAAAAATGAAACAAACACACGGAATAATTAGAGGAAAGTAAGTGACAAGTTGTAGTAAATACATTGCTTGAATAATGCTGCCTAAATACAAGACCATGGAGTTAAAATCTTGCAGAAGTTTGCTATGTTTCGTGAGAAGCCACGTACCGTGATATTATTTAAATACATACTTTCACGTTCGTAGCTACGAGTTCTAAGTTTCTATTCACAGAACTAAACACGCTAAACACAAATGTCAGGAACTTTGGTTAAAGTTAAAAGAAATAATATGGAACGGTTTAAATCAATTTGTTCCTAAGAAGCTTATTAAGGTAAGTAAGAACCTACCGAGGTTCAATAGGGAAGTGAATCGATTGCTCAGGAAGCAAAAGGGTTTACATGCCATGGTAAAGAAATTGGGGGACTCGTCTAATCGTGCTAAATTAGTCCAGTTACGAGCGGAAGTGAGTAAGGCAATGCGTGATGCGTTTAAAGAATTCCAAGCCAGGACTTTGTCCAAAGATCTGATTACTGATCCAAAAAGTTCTTGTCGTATGTCAAATTACTAAGAGGCTCTCGTAAGGTTATGCCTTCATTGATTAAGGAAAATGGGGAATTATCCGAACTAGCGTAGAGAAAGCAGAAATCTTGAATAATATATTTACAAAAGCTTTCACATCAGAAAACTCAGAGGAGATTCTGACATTTGCCAATCGTACTAACAAAATTATGAATGAACTCGTTCTTGATATCGAGGGAATAACTAAATTGCTAATGAATGTAAAAACCAATAAGACTCCCGGTCCCGACGTTACTACTACAAGATTCTACTCCAGGTACGCAAAATAAATTGCACCGTATTTGATGAAATTATATACCACGTCCTTGGATCAAGGAAAAATACCAGCCGAATGGAAGACTGCCTTCGTAAGTCCAGTTTTTAAAAATGGGAATATTAATGATCCTCAAGATTATAGACCGATCGCGTTAATATCCGTATTTTGTAGGATTTTAGAACACATCATCTATTCAAATGTCATGTGGTTTTTGGATGAAGATGAGCATTTAAAACCAATCAACATGGGTTCAGAAAAGGCCGATGCTGCGAAACACAACTTGCACTTTTAATTCACGACTTGTGCCGCATTATAGAAGGGCAATTCCTGGTTGATATAGTTCTATTAGATTTAAAAAAAGCTTTCGACACTGTGCCTCACACTAGGTTACTTTGGAAACTTCATGGCTACGGCATATCTAGACAAATATCGGTCTTCCTAGGCCGCGCAAAATACCGGTCTTCTTAGTCCGCGGTGGGGCCCAAGCCACCACGGCAAATACTTTTGAATTTCGATGTATCAGTGACACCATGAGAAGGTGAGTTGAAATAACCTAACCTAAATTAACTCTAACCAACTATAACAAACACTTAAACATTCTGTATTAACCAGACTTTAGCATAAGTTTTGCCTCGGAAAGTGCCATAATATTTAACCAATTTTTGCTATATTTGGCCAGTATTCATGAAGTTTTATTTATTTTCTCACTTTTTAAATTAAATTCATTGAAAGTGGCACATACTAATTGATTCATACTAACTGATATCTAACATCATTTATATTTCATCTGGTGTTGAGCCTATTATGTTTCGGCCTTGTGGAGGGTCGTGGTGTTAACATATTGTTTAATGAAACTTGTGATGTTGTCATCTTCTGAATGCTCTGTTTAGTTCGTCTTCAATACTTTAGTGCGACTTCCGACAGGTATATCTGATGTACTACTCGATTTTTCAGATGTCATATCGGGCCGTGAACAGAATGAGTTTCATGCATCATGCAGCGCGTTTTTTTTTTTTTTTTACTATTTTGGTAGATGCACTCAATACACATCGTATGGCATGATGG
>JARYHS010009182.1:0-10650 GCA_031002005.1 Vandiemenella viatica | reverse complement strand
TAGTAACTTTACTTAAACCATTTTAGTAACTTAATGTACTAATAAACAAAATGCTTTTACTTCTTCAACCAAGTCCTTTAAAGTTCGGGCATTTCTGTAATGAATATCACTTGAACTACGTGAATGAGAAAAATAATTGGATATGAGAGCCAATTGTGGAGAGAGAAATAAGAGTCCTCTTTCACAGTCTACTGCAATCCACGCTACGTTTAATAATTTAAGACAAGCACTAAAATTTTATACACATGTATCAGATTTCTAAGTCTGAGCCATATTGAAAAGCCTATATCAGGGTCTTCCTTCTGGCAATGTGCTGTTTTAGAGCCTATTGTGGCAGCTCAATAGCCCTGAGCCAGCGGATCTGCACTGTTGCCTAAACATGTAAGCCACTGCTGACATGATCCCATCACAAAGACGACGAATAAGCTATCGCAACAGACACCACTACGGTTGTTCAAGCTTACATAGCTGGCGGATAAAAAGCAACCGTCACTTAACTCGCTTACCGTACTCCGGATCTGCGTATCGAAAATGCCTAAAGACCTAAAAAAATTATTTCAGATTATCTGTAACCGAATTCTTTAATCTCTTTTCACTGTCGATACAAATTGAAGCACTTTTACTTCTATAGCCAAGATTAGACTATGTACATGTGACGCGATTCACTTGTGCATTTTTGTGTGCTATTCTGCTCATTCTATTTTTATTTTACACAATAACTCTACTTGCAATTCAAGTATTTTTCTATATTCATAAAAATATCAGCTAGAATATTGTACTAAAGATTAGTTTCCACTAATCACAAAAATAAGAGGGCAGCTGTGCAACCAAGTTACAATTTTTACTAAAAGAATTCTTACATCGTTCTTTTTAGTTTTATCAGCAGCAGCAGGTAACATCTTTATTTAGGGAAAGATATATGACACAATAAATAAGTTCCTGGTGTAAAAAACTGTCACCAGGTCTTTGTGACCACATGAAATTATTACCATATACTGAAGCGAAAAATCCAGAAATAATTAAAATACTTCCTCATACAGATCAGAGGCCTGGATTAGACATCGAATGTAGCTAAAAATGAAACAGATGATTAGACGAAACAAAATCTATCATTCATGGGAGATAGACTTGCGATTATGTTTGAAGTTTATAAAATTCTTTTGAACGAGGATAAAAACACTTGAATAAAAGCGAACAATTAACTGAAATATTATGTTCTAATAGCCTATAATATTTAACTTCATTGTGAAAATATGTATAAATTTCAAATTAAGCACTAGATAACAATTTTCCACTACAATATTAGATTGGATTTTTTAATTATTGATTATAATTTCATGGTTGCCAGATTTTCGTGGAATCAGAACACTGAAACGCATTCGCTAACAGCAAAAGTGGCGAAAAGTGTTTCGTCACATTGTGGAATCAGTGGTGTCCTCCGTTTCTACTGTTAAGAGTAAACAGCTTCTAGTATCGGAGCTGCAACTACATTGAAAATACGTAGATGCTTGGTAGTAGGTCCAATTTGTGACACTGAGCGCGGTAGTAACGCTCTTGCCTCGTGTTCGGGAGGACGCGGGTTTGAATCCACTTCCGGCCATCCAGACAGATTTTTCATGTTACCAAAATCACACTAGGCAAATGTCGGGATGGTACCAACAAAAAAGACGATGGCCAAATTCATTCCCGTTCCTTGTACACAGTTCTTTCCCGTCTCTACTACCTCGACGTTGAGCAGACGTTAAGCCAAAAAAAGTTTGTTTCACAAAAGTAAACTGTATTTCACCCCATGAAAACTACTGTCCTGGCCAAAAGATTCGATGGCTGAATAGTTTATTTCGTTTTCTGCTTACTTTCTGCTCGCCTATAATTCTAGTAATACACTCCTGGAAATTGAAATAGGAACACCGTGAATTCATTATCCCAGGAATGGGAAACTTTATATACACATTCCTGGGGTCAGATACAACACATGATCACACAGACAGAACCATAGGCACATAGACACAGGCAACAGAGCATGCACAATGTCGGCACTAGTACCGTGTATATCCTCCTTTCGCAGCAATGCAGGCTGTAATTCTCCCACGGAGACGATCGTAGAGGTGCTGGATGTAGTCCTGTGGAACGGCATGCCAAGCCATTTCCACCTGGCGCCTCAGCTGGACCAGCGTTCGTGCTGGACGTGCAGACCGCGTGAGACGACGTTTCATCCAGTCCCAAACATGCTCAATGGGGGACAGATCCGGAGATCTCGCAGGCCAGGGTAGTTGACTTACACCTTCTAGAGCACGTTGGGTGGCACGGGATACATGTGGACGTGCATTGTCCTCTTGGAACAGCATGTTCCCTTGCAGGTCTAGGAATGGTAGAACGATGGGTTCGATGACGGTTTGAATGTACCGTGCACTGTTCAGTGTCCCCTCGACGATCACCAGAGGTGTACGGCCAGTGTAGGAGATCGCTCCCCACACCATGATGCCGGGTGTTGGCCCTGTGTGCCTCGGTCGTATGCAGTCCTGATTGTGGCGCTCACCTGCACGGCGCCAAACACGCATACGACCATCATTGGCACCAAGGCAGAAGCGACTCTCATCACTGAAGACGACATGTCTCCATTCGTCCCTCCATACACGCCTGTCGCGACACCACTGGAGGCGGGCTGCACGATGTTGGGGCTTGAGCGGAAGACGACCTAACGGTGCGCGGGACCGTAGCCCAGCTTCATGGAGACGGTTGCGAATGGTCCTCTCTGATACCCCAGGAGCAACAGTGTCCATAATTTGCCGGGAAGTGGCGGTGCGGTCCCCTACGGCACTGCGTAGGATGCGACGGTCTTGGCGTGCGTCCGTGCGTCGCTGCTGTCCGGACCCAGGTCGACGGGCACGTGCACCTTCCGCCGACCACTAGCGACAACATCGATGTACTGTGGAGACCTTGCGCCCCACATGTTGAGCAATTCGGCGGTACGTCCACCCGGTCTCCCGCATGCCCACTATACGCCCTCGCTCAAAGTCCGTCAACTGCACATACGGTTCACGTACACGCTGTCGCGGCATACTACCAGTGTTAAAGACTGAGATGGAGCTCCATATGCCACGGCAAACTGGCTGACACTGACTGCGGCGGTGCCCAACCGCTGCGCAGCTAGCGCCCTTCGACGGCCAACACTGCTGTTCTTGGTGTGTCCGCTGTGCCGTGCGTTTGATCATTGCTTGTACAACCCTCTCGTAGTGTCCGGAGCAAGTATGGTGGGTCTTACACACCGGCGTCAATGTGTTCTTATTTCAATTTCCAGGAGTGTATTTCAAACATGAGGTTTATTAATAGAGAGTCGTTTTGGTCACTCGGTTATCCTTGAAATGCATTCACACTACAATAATTACGTAGCTGTGTGCGATTCATAAGTCGTATTTTGAGGAATTGTAATGATCGTACAAAGGAGATAGCGTATAAAACATTTTTGCGTCCGCATTGGATTAGACTACTGTTGTGGAGTTTGGGATCCGTATCGCAAGGTTCTGATTGACTCAGTGGAGAGGGTGCAGAGGAGAGCTGCTCGATTCGTGACTTTTTGCTACAGCCCTTATGAAAGCGTCACAGAATTGATACATAGATTTGGCTGGGGTAGTTTGGAAGACAGACGACGTAGCTTGCATACGAATTTATTGGAGAATATCGGAAAAAAAAAATTCGAGTGCAATGGAATACTTCTTCCGCCAACATATTTAGGTCGCAATTACCGGAGGGATAAGATTAGAGAAATAAGATGCCGTACTGATGCTTTTATGTATTCCTTCTTTCCTCGCGCTATTCGGGATTGGAATGCGCGGGTTTAGGATTGGTGCATAGCACCCTCTGCCATCCACAATGTTTGTGATTTGCAGAGTATGGATTTAGATGTAGAATAATAATTAACAGTGTTAACTCTGCATATACTTATATAACCAAAATGTTGTAAGTACTTTATTTTAAAAAAGAAATCCCCCTGTATTCGTAGGTATTTATGTAGAAAACCTGAAACTACGTTTGCTCAAGTCTCCTTGAAAATGTCAGATGATAGTAAACCAACGTGGCGGCAACCGGATGGCCATTAAGCCATAAGAACACCTTTGCATTGCTTAGTTGAACGATAGGCGAATTAATGACTAAATCACGGACCTCAGGGAAGACATATTTTTTAGAATAACCGTTACAGCGTTTCCTTGATTTCTTCGTGCTTTCCGCAGATGTCATTACACAATTAAAATTCACTCGCGTGTTTTTTGCTGCGTCAATTTTTTATAAACCCATACGTTTCAGCACAACCTGGAGTATCTTCAGGAGTATGGTTTCGTAGTTCCACCAAGAGTTTCTTAGATACTCAAGAAATACGACCACACAATGGGGCCGAAAAATATATGTTTATAAACAGTTAACGCACCAAGATAACTCGTGAAGGAATTTTAATTATTTTCTCGGTCATTTCGTAGTTTCTGCAAAGGGTAGCAGCACTTCCGTGGCAAGCAGGTTTAGTCTGTCATAAGGTAAGCGACCACATAGTGGTATTAACGTCATGCCACATCCACATGTTTATTGCTGCTGTACGATCATAAAGGACGGAATGCTGTATGTCTATTTCCTGTGGAAGGCGGTTTGCTCGCGTTCTCTGGATTCATCGAAACTTCGTTGTCAGACAACGAATTGATCATAATAAATTGAGGTCGTAAACTCTGACGAATCTGCAGAATTAATGAAAACTCGTGACGAAATTCGGTCCCGACAAGCTATCTAGATGCAAATTCTGTTAGAAACAGTTTAAATACCAGTTTCTGATGGAATAAAGTTATCTAATTTTCTGAATGCCTGTAAAATACACAGTGCTGAGGATTTTTTTTTTTTTTTTTTTTTTTTTAACGAACTGTAGTTACGTAAATGCAACCTTAAATTTAAGTTCGAGGACTAAATTTTTTCAAAATGTGATATAAAATAATGTCAAATACTACCAATATACAGTAAAAAATAATATAATTTGTCAATTGAGAAATTTAGGTGAGTACTAATGATGTTTTTGTTATAGACTAAGACGCACTCTTCAATTCCTTTGTGTGTACAACATGTAAAAAAGCTATAAATAATCCTATTTAAATATTATTATTCCTTCAGAAGAGACATCTACTTTTTAAATAATATTACTTTCAGTTATTATCACAAAGCATTTCGTACAAGAAGAAGTTAATTATTCTGGGACACTTATGTTTAATAAAATTCCCAAGAATATAAAACAGAATGAATGTAATTTTTCTCGGCGTTGTTTATTTATAAACGTTTCTCGGGAAACAAACCGAGTAATATTGTTATTAATGCACAATATTTCGGCGACCTTATACTCCGTCGCCATCTTAAGGTGCAGTTGCAAGTCTTGAAGTCTGCCTTGAAGTCAGCCTTGAGCGTGTTGTTTGTAAACTGGCATGGCAACGACAGATGTTGTTATGTTGCCTAGCAGCATCTCAGATGTCATTAGACGCCCGCGGAACACAAAAAACAGAGCGTTGGCGATGAGCAGCCTCAATAACAGGAATCCATGCATCACTTATCTGGAATACACAATCCCTGTTTACCAAATCAGACGCGGGGCGAATTTCAAATGCTTCTTTAATGACGCTGTCCCAGAAGCCTCTCGCATGTGTCAACACTTTAGTCGCTTCGAAATCGAAACCATGTCCTTCTGTCAAACTATGTTCCGCCACTGCTGATTAGTCTTTTTGCCCCAGGCGAACATGTCGGGCGTGTTCCAAACAACGTTGTTGTACGCACCGTATGGTCTGACCGATGTATTTCTTTCCACATTCACACGGGATGCAGTAAACTCCGGGTGTACGCAGGGCAAGGCTATCTTTTGGAGAGTGCAAAATGTTTCTCAATTTTGGTGGTGGTAGAAAAATGGTCTTAATGCCATTTCTTGCCAGGACTCTTCCGACCCTAGATGTTGTGGCGCCAGAGTACGGCAAGAAGGCTAATTTATCGTGTGGACCATTATCGTGTTTATTAGGCCTACGTTTCATTTCCCGGAATGCCAACTGTATCTGATGTTCATTGTACCCATTCTTTCTGAAGGTATCACGGAGATGTTTTAACTCACTAGGAAGGCTGTCTTTATCACATACTAGCAGAGCTCCCGGCGTTGCCCGGTATGATCTAGATTGATTTACACACACAGTGAATATTGAAGCTCATAAAAGAGGTAAGTTTTTTGGGGATTCTACGATAACAGTGGAGCTGCAATTTGATGATGGAATCCTATGTAACTCGATGAGTCGAATTGAAAGTAAAGAATTTTTTTTTTTTTTATATCTCGCTTAGTTCTCGAGATATCGTATTTCAAAATTGACGTGGTTAGGTTGAAATGCAGCCTGGACCAGAATAAAAATTTCGCCTTAGCCAAATTTAATAATAAACTCGTATGTAACTTGGTGAGACAAATCGGAAATAAAGTATAAGTTAAATGTTTTTAATATCTCGCTTAGTTCTCTACTAGGTGGAAAAGCACTATAGGTGTTTTATTTTCTTCCTAGTGGTTGTTGTTTGGTTGAAATACAGCCTGGACCAGAAGAAACGTCACCAAAAGCACAAGGAACTATAACTGATTTTTGACATGTTAAATCTTGAAAACCAAGTGAGATATCAAGAAATGTTATTCTCTATTTTAGATTTTTTTCGCCGAGTTCTATAAGAATTTCTCATCATATCTTGGCGCACGATAATGATAGAACTGCCAGTGTTTTGCACTTGTGAATTTCATGTCAGTCGCTCCATTCTTCTATACGTATTTAAACGGCTAACTCCCTGTGTAGCAGGAAAGAGATGGGGTTTGGGTTGATTTATTCCTGCAATATTTTTAGCCATGATATCAGGAACATGTGTACTAAGTTTTATCATAATAACCACAACAATTCGTGCAGCAATAGAAACAATGTTTTTTTTTTTCAGGAAATGTAGTAAAGACAGAATCGCTCATCAATAAATTACAAAAAAAAAAACAAAAAACAAAAACTAACACTATGTCAAAACTAAAGGTTTTAAACAGTTCAATTTCATGTTCATTACTTACTATTAACAGCGAGAATTTAATTCGCATCCAGAGACAGTAATTTCAAAAGAAACAAATTTCTTGGATGGTTCTTCAATAAAGGTTTTAAACAGCTCAATTTCATGTTCAAAACCGTCAAATATGCATTACTTAACACACCCATTAAAACTTCACAACGTCAGAGATTGTAGCAGTGTGGCCTAAGATAGTAACATCAAGAAAAAAAGAAGATATCGAAAGATTTTTTTATTGCATTATTAAAATTAATTTAAATATTTTCCACTTTACGTAGTTTCCTCTTCGCATTCGATATAACTATGTATGGGGTTTAAAAACTAAAAACGTTACATGCGATAACATGGCTATTATTTTTTTTACGATATATGACGTAAGCATCGCATTTCTTTTATTTTTTGCTTCGGGCTGTACGTTAAGATTTTCATTTACCACACCTGCGTTATGTTACGTTGGAGCATAAGACATTCCAAACACTTCAATTTAGATTCTAAGCTTTAAAACGGTGAAAACCCCTATCGAAATCTGCTCTATAGTTTCCGAGTTTTTATATTTCAAATATATCCGGTTTTCGTTTTATAGATATAGATAGATTGCCCGCGCTCTGTGGACAAGAGTAGTTAGTACTGTATTGCGCTGTGCAGGGTGATGATGACTGCGCGTTTAGGTACAGGTCCGTGTGCGTTGGCTTCCTATACACCGTGTGTCCCAAAGTTCCATCAGATTTCTTTATAATCAGAATGTCCAAAAAGGGCAAGCGGCCTTCCTTTTCAACCTCCATCGTGAATTGGATGTTTTTGTCGACACTTTTCAGGTGAAGGAGAAACTTATCTAGATTGTCTCTACCATGAGGCCAAACAACAAATGTGTCATCCACATACCGAAAGAAGGCACTGGGCTTCATGGGGGTACTTTTCAACGCTTTCTCCTCAAAATGTTCCATATAGAAATCAGCTATAACAGGTGACAGGGGACTGCCCATTGCAACTCCCTCGACCTGTTCGTAGTAGTGCCCGTCATACAAGAAGTACGATGATTGTAATGTGTGGCGGAACAGCTCAACTAACCTGGGCTCGAAGTGCTGTTGTAGTAGAGCCATCGTATCAGCCAGGGGCAAAAAGACAAATCAGCAGTGGGGGAACATAGTTTGACAGAAGGACATGGTTTCGATTTCGAAGCGACTAAGGTGCTGACACATGCGAGAGGCTTCTGGGAGAGCGTCATTAAAGAAGCATTTGAAATTCGCCCCGCGTCTGATTTGGTAAACAGGGATTGTGGATTCCAGATAAGTGATGCAAGTATTCCTGTTATTGAGGCTGCTCATCACCAACGCTCTGTTTTTTGTGTTCCGCGGGCGTCTAATGACATCTGAGATGCTGCTAGGCAACATAACAACATCTGTCGTTGCCATGCCAGTTTACAAACAACACGCTCAAGGCAGACTTCAAGACTTGCAACTGCACCTGAAGGTGGCGACGGAGATTAAGGTCGCCGAAATACTGTGCATTAATAACAATATTACTCGGTTTGTTTCCCGAGAAACGTTTATAAATATAAAACAGTTTTTGGACAATAAAGATATATTTAAAGAAAAACTGAGATATTATCTTATCGGCAACTCTTTCTACTCCAGTCAAGAATTTGCCCAAAATAATTAACTGTATTCAGTGTGACCTTCTGCAAAACTCAGTTGTAAAAACTAATGTTTATTTTTTATTTTATTTTTTGTCCTTATAACATATAACTTTTTATGATTATTGGCTGTAAATGTATTAATCATGACATGTTTCACATCCAAGAGATCCTTCCTCAGTATGGAGCCTTGGAACAAGATTGATGAACAAAAAATAAATTAATGGGGAGAAAACCAAATTTGCAACAAAATGGCAACACTGTCGGTTAGAAATTTCTACGAGTTTCTAAGGAGCAACCATAAAATATGAAAGGTTGCCATTCTGTTATTAACATTGAGTGGTGGAAATTGTCATCGTGTCAAGCATAATTTTAAGATGGCACGCGCCTGGGACAAATTAATATTTGTTGACCCTTAAAATTACAAAATACGTAAATTGATTTGAATGAATCTAAATAGGGTGCCCTGTTTTGATATTTCCAATGATTAATGGCATTGTTTTGCTTCGAGTGATTAGCGAGTTTTCAAGGATAAAATTGATATGGTTTCAATTCTGAAAAACTTTGTAAACCATTGGTCCCTCAGCCACTTACATTTTGTACCAACTAGAAAATCAAATTGAGGAGTGATGCCGTAGGTAAATATAGTTTGTTTTTCAACTGAAATGCTTCGGAAAATTGTGAAACGTGTTACATATCCCGAATCTCTGCATCCCTTACAAAGATAACATGGAAACAACTGTAGTGGTTGTGCCAATGCGCACCATTTAAGGTTCTGAACCAAGAAAACGATTCTGTTGTCACTACTGTAAATCCTTAAGTAAACTTCTCTCCGTGGGGAAGCTGAAACGGTGATTAGTTGAGAGATTTCTGTGTGGCAGTGGAATAGGAGGTAGCATTACTTTGGTTAAGACAAGCCATTACGCTCTAACGACTTCCTTTAGCCCTTCAAAGACCACCTCACGGATCATCTGGGAGAGTTTAAAATATAGACGAACTTCGTAGTTGGAAGCGACCTTAAGCAATGTTCAGTATCAACTGAGGTTGCACAAGTACAATTAAAAGTTTATTCAATGGGAAACTCTTTATTATTTTTTACCATCATCCCGAAGTCACTAGTTGTAGTAAATAAAACGGAACTTGCATCACGCACTGCTGGTTTGATCGAGTACTAATTTCCTTTAAGTGTTGGTAATTAGATCGTAAATTCTTCAATCAGTTTTTCTCCTGTCCCGAAATTGTTAATTTGCAAAGTTAATACCTGACTGGTTCGTATATACAACTGATTTTTACCCTCATACACCGAACTTTCCAGAACTGGATAATTTTTGCAATGTATGTTTCGAACCGAAACGCCAACTGTAGGAAAAGAAGTAAAAGCTCTAAATCAGTTTAAAATCAAAATATTTTCTAAACTAGCGTAGAGCAGGGAACCACGGAACCAGCCATTCAAAATAAACGAATCGTAGATCTCTTTTCAAAGGCAATGTTTTTATTACTTTCTTGTTATGAAAACTCAGAGTTTCATTCGTTTCTTTTCTGTATACGTTAGTATTAACCTGTTATAAGTTTTTCAAATTTTCTCAGAATTGCTAAATAACGAAGGGTTTAAGTGAAGATTCTAAACAGGAAGTTGTGAACCAAAATTAAACATGCCGAGGAAGTACAATAACACAAATTATGTATGTGATTAACAACTTAGTTTTTTTTTTTTTGCTGTCGTCAGTCTTTCGGTTGGTTTGATGCAATCCTCCATCCTTTCCAATGCTGTGACAACTTCTTTATGTCTACATACCCCTTACAACCCACGTCCTCAATTATCTGCTTCATATATTTTAATCTCTGCCTTCCTCTACAGTTCTTACCCTCGGCTGTTCCCTCCACCAGGAAATAAACCAATCCAACGTGTCTCAAAATATGACCTACCAGCCTGT
>JARYHS010009181.1:0-13000 GCA_031002005.1 Vandiemenella viatica | reverse complement strand
CCTGGGGACCCGATTTTAGTGGTTGATTGGTAGGTTTATTATTATATTTTACTGCACCCAAATGTATGAAAATGTGGAAGACTGGGAGCAGAAAAACACAATGGTAAACTTACCAGTCAATTACTAAAATGCGTTTTGTAGGCGTTTTCCACCAAGATATGACTTGGCACACCAGTGCCATTTTAATTTGCAAATCGAGTGTATTTCTGTATTTGTTTTTAAAAAACAATAAGATATATTTTTGTGGCAAAAATCTTGATTTTTTCGCGACCCACCAAAACACACCCCGCGACCCACCAGTGGGTCGCGACCCATAGACTGGGAACCGCTGCCTTAGAATATAGTTTTAAAAATATTTCTCTTTTTGGAAAAGACTCTTTATGCTAGTGCTAATTTGGTAGCATTAGCTTCGGTCATTAAATATCAGTTTACGTGTTCCCGTCATTAGTTCTCTTAGCGACAGTATGACAGAAGTGAGCTGAATTTTGTTGAAGAACGGCTGACGGTAGTCTACCAAGGCGGTTGCCACAGCTGTATACGACGCCATCACATTGTCGTGTAGCGACGGGATTGTTCCGGTCGGTGTCGCGCCGCGTATGTCGCATGGGTGCGGAAGTAATGTGGACTGGCGGCCATTTGCCTTGCAGACGCGTCCGCTGCAGTTTCCTTCCGTCCCGCAGCGAGAGGAAGGGAAGCCTTTGTGGCCTGAGTTAGAGGAAGCGGCGCTAGAGAGGCGTCGCTATTTGTGTCGTCGGTGGTGCTTAGTATTCGAAGTTCCTGGAGGTCTATCCGGCAAACCACACACGGGATTAGCCACACATACGGAGTAGGCGACGGATGATTTGCAGATGTCTTGGTGGCGTGTCTTCACAATGCCCAGTGAGTTATCTGAAACATCTAGCTAGGTGCACTCACACATCCAAAAAAGTTACTACGATTTTCTTTTAAGTGAATGAAAGAACTTGACTTCTTAAGTAGATATATTAAGACTTGTGTGCTTATTCCAAATGGCATGATACCTTCCTCAAAGATTTCCAAACATTATTAATCGCCACAAGGAAAGCAAGTTTATAGCAGCTGTATATATATTTATTTCCATTGTATGCAGAAGCGGAAGATTTGGTTACATTACTGCACCTTAAATACCTCTACTACTACAACAATAACGAAACTACGGGAATTTTTAATTCACCAGGTGAAGATATATTGACCGAATACATCGAATCATTTGCAAGTTTATCTCTGACAAATCTTCAGTGGTAGATTACAGCATAGTAATTATTATACTGAATTTTATGTTCTGTTCTTTTGTTGACCAACAAATTTAATTAAAATTTTAAACATTCTGTTCATTACAACAGTTTGACAACATTTTCCAAAATTTCGTTGTTATAACTTTTGCCCATTTTTTCCATCGTGACTCTTAGTGCTAGAATTATTTTGTGTTTTAATCTTACGGACTTAAGTTTCTACTTGTTTTAAACTTTATTTTATATTATTTTTTATTTTTTTTCTACGGGGGACAAGGAAGTGGAAGGAAATCGGCCATGGCCTTTTTTTTTTTGCTGGAAGCATCCCGGCATTGGCCTGGAGTGATTTGGGGAAACCATGGAAAACCCAAATCTGGATGCCGGGACGGGGATTCGAACCGGCGTCCTCCCGAATGCGAGGCCAGAGCGCTAACCGTTTATCCACCACGCTCGGTTTTATTGTTTTGCACAAACAACCAGACTTAATATTTCAACACCGATATTTGTACTGTACAATAGCGTAATTGATTAAGTTTTGATTATAGTTATAGAATTTTTTATTTATTCCAAAAGAATGACATAACCATACTAATAATCCCTATGGGTAAGACATAAAAAGCAACCTAGTCTAATGTGTTTTGTTTTATAAATCAGTCAATATCAGTAAACTAAATGTTGTACTATATTGAAGTCCAGACATAGTTGAAAATGTTCTTCATACAATTTTTACACTGTAAATGCACCTGTGCCCAGTTTTGAAGACGTAGTTTAAAGAAATATTGTAGTTTAGTCTAGGCAGATGAGGAAACAGAAGAATTTTTGTGTATATTCAGTAGCGTAGATCTGACAATATTGAGAGACTAGCTGACCCGGTCACGCGTTGCTGTGACTCAGTAGTCAGTACGTTGGATCACGTTTTTTCAGTTTCATGCATGGGAAAACTAAAAATATGTCAGATAGCTTCGTTGCTGCTGATGTATCTACCTATCTGGTATCGTATTATTTCGTCATTTTTATTTACATTTTTTACTTCAAATACGGCCAAATCACTGCCTTTATTAACGTATTTGCAAATGTACTTAATGGATTTTACAGAACTACTAAACTCGACATTAATATGAGCCTTATACGTTTTTGAAAGCAATGGTGAGTATGGTACCACCCACTGAGTATCAATTTCAACATGGTTTCTAGAATTTGACATTCGCATCGTAAATGTGTGGCCACCATTCTCAGCGTTTCTGCGGCGATACAACGGATAACCGTCTATATCCATAATAGTATCATTCATTTGTTCCTTTGGGAAACGCTTCTTACATCTTCCATGCATGGCAATGTCATGTTAAATGCACCGCATGGCCCGTGGATCATGTGACTGGTAACATTATCAAACAATTCTAGATCAATTACCGGATCCGGAATTTCGGCTGAAATTATTTGACCAATTTCTTCTGGACGGATTTTAACTTCAAGCTAAATCAAAATGTCAGAATGAGGCAAACCTCGCTTTTGCCACTCAATCGAATCCAGATAGAAACGTGTGTTACCGAAAACCGAATATTTTACGATTAAATCAATCAATTATTTTAATTTTTGTTTGAACACACGTGCCGTGATATCATGACGATGCATTGATTGTTGGCCTGGTAATAGCAAAGTTTGTATTTCCTCCCAATTCGGATTACATGTAAATGTAATAAAAAAATCTGGACGACCATAATGACGTACGTAAGTCATCGCATCTTGTATATATTCCTGCATGTTCCATGGACTTCCGATGTAGCTTGAAGGTAAAATAAATGCATTACCGATATCATTGGCATTTAAAGATTCATCTATATTGCCGATTATAGCATCTCGTAAGTGGATGTATTCCTCCGATCGTAATTTAGCCTTGTTGTATCGAATAAATCGCAAACGTTCGTTTTCAATCTCAGCGTACATATCCACGGCGTATTGATGGTACAGTTGAAGATATCGAAGGATATAGTTCTCCTGATTTCGTCTGATCATCAACCGGTGGGCGTAGTACTTCATTGAAGTCACTTTTTTACTTGTTTCATTACCTGAAAAAATAAGAAATTAAATAGGGGAAAAAAATTAGAATAAGAAATCAATATAGTGGGCCCGCTATAATCCGGCCCCTGGTCGGAATACCGCGGGTCTACTGTACTAATAAAATAACGAATTAAATATTTGAATATTAAATTTACCAGCAACTGGATCACGCTGTTTCATGTTGATGTGATATTCATTCGCCCTTGGCAGAATATCAATGGATACTGGAGTGCGTCATACGAACGGTGTAGATCCGAAATTATACTAACAGTTCTATCTTGACGTGTGACTTTAATCAACTGAGTCACCAACCATAAAAACTGCAACTTCATCTACGGTTGGCGCGTTGAATCTGCCAGCGTGTTCTCCTGATGGTAATTTGTCAACTTTTATGACAATTTGATAGTTGTCATTTTTAATTGTGGCGACACAATTGAATAAGTTGATTATTATTTCCAAACAATTTTCCAACAATCCTACAATTGCCTGATAATACTGGCATATTTAGCTCATTGCAGCGATTGCAGTTTTAGAATGTGCAGAGTAATCAATGGCTGGTGCATATTGGAACGCAAGACGAACAAATGATACACGTGTTAAAGCACGGCTGATTTACTGTCTCTCTCGTTCTCTTTCTCTAAATGTAGCTATGTGCTGTTCTCGTGCATCTCTTGTTCTCGATATATTCTGTCACAGACGTTCATCACGCTGTTCCTGAGATTCTTGCATACGACGCTCAGCTGTCCTGATTCTTTGAACTTCCTTATTTGCAGTGATTTGTGTTGCTGATTGATGAGCTCTCTCGTCGTGCGTCTTGCCTCTCTGTTACACGCATTGTCAAGGTTAGATTCTTTGGCGACATTTCACTGAAAATTTTTTGAATTACAACAAAAAGTGTCTTTCTGAAAGCCTTAAAATAAGACACTATAATACAGTGGGTCAATTGAAAAATACAGTAAAATGGAAGTTAAGAACTAATGAGGAAATATAAAATAACATTGAAAAAATAACAGAAAAAGAAGAATGATATTTTTTGCTACATTTATAGCATGGATGACACCAGGCTTTCAAGAGGTTTAGAATGATTTGAAACGAAATAATACCAGTGAACTGTATGGAAAGAAAATTTTTTCGATAGCAGACTTTGAATATGGCAGGATTCAATGGTAGAGAGGAGTGCAATAATGAAGGAGTACTGGGGAGGAAGAAAGAAAAAACCATAGGAGAGGAATTGAAATTGACACGTGATCTCTAGCTGACCATATCAAAAAGAAAAAGAAAAATCATAAGCTAGCGAGAAATGCTTACACGATTCGAATTTATCGTAACCTTTTCTTCAATTTAATATTCATGTGTGTAATTATTTTGTCATTAGGTATAAAGACACACAAACGATGAACAACAATACAGTATAATTATTACACAATACACAGCACAATTAAAATTGAAGAAACACACATATGGCGTGGAATAGACCGTATCATAAATAAGTCGAAATACAACGCCATCTACTGGATGGTTCGATAAATTAACACACCGCCATATGTTAGGAATAAACTTTAGCATAAATAAATTGAAACAGAACGTGATCTACTGGGTAATTACCCAACCTAGCTAACCAAGTGTTGTATAGATAAGTTAACACATCGCCATCTGTTAGAAACTTATGGAACTACTGTATAATAATTACGTGTGGTCGTAATGACCTGGTGACATGGTTTCTATTGGCTGGACAATCTGCCCCTGTCGTAGCCGCCTTTACCTAGCCCGCCCATCCTGCCTGGTACAGGGGACATACATATTAACATCGAATCAGAACCACAGTACCGTCCTGGCGTATTTAACATCACACAGAATGCTGCGCCGGGGGTTAATGCCGGGTTAAGTGTCTATAAAAATCCTCGCCGAGATAGGGACTCGAACCGGGTACCTTTCCATCTCCAGTCTCACGCCGTAACCACGTAGCCAGCATACCACTTTGCCTTGGTGGCTTACAAATAATTATAAGACATTATCCTATGACAAACATTTAATGAATATTTATTTCGCAAATAATAAATATTGAGATCTATAATCCAGATAAAAACTATCCTATCTTTTAAGTTGGACTAAATCACACACATTAAGCCAAATTTCATCTAAATCGTTTATGTAGTTTCGGAGTTCATCCCGGACGAACATCGTGACACGAGATTTTTATATATATAACTAGCTGACCCGGTCACGCGTTGCTGTGACTTAGTAATTATAGTACGTTGGATTAATGTTATTCTAAACTTCCTAAAGTAGTCAAATTAAAATTAACTAATAAAGACAAAACACTGTAGTCGATTTGGAAATTCAAATGTAATTGGTAAATAATTACGGAGAGTTGAAATTAAGGACAAACGATATTAAAAAAATTTAATTTACATTTTATTACAAATTACTTAATTGAAATTATATAAAAATTTATATTTATAAAAATAAATAAATAAATTATTTTTATTTATTTATATTATTTATTTATTTATTTATATAAACTGAAATTTCAGTTTTGTAAATGAGGCCTATGAAGTTGATTTTTAAACATTTTTAACAATTATTTTTATTATTTTAAATTATTAAAATGTATAATTTTAATTTATCTAAGCGCTAATTGGTGCACAATATTTTTAGTTAGCCTGTCTTTTGCTAATACAAATAGATTTAATGGTTTCCCTACACGCGAGCAGGCGACATATAGTTGCCCATGAGAGAAACACGTATTTTCCAAATCCAAGCCGCAAACGGACATTGTTGGGCCTTGTGGCTTATTTACTGTCATAGCGAACCCAAACGAATCGGAAATTGAAGCCTTTTAAATGGTATTGGATATTCTGACTGTATCATTGGAATAAGTGGCAACAGGACGATTTCTCCTTTAAACATTCCAGTCAAAATAGTTGCTTCAAGAACATTTCCGGGGTTCCTTTTTATCACCAAACGTGTACCGTTGCATAATCTAAGTGGATTCAAATTACGAAGAAGAATAATCGGTGAACCAATCATTAACCGGAGATTGTGTGGCAACATTCCTGTTATATCCAAAGAGTTTAAAAAACTCATTTCGAAAATTTACGGCTTCATTTTCATCTACAATAGTATCTATTGATTTCAAAGACATCAGATCACCTGGCAACAACTGTCGTATCTGGAAGTTAATTTCGTTGACATCAACATTTTTTGCTGCCAAAATAGCACGATTACTGATCCAATTATGATGTAAGTAATTATTTGATATATCCAGGAACACACGCTGAGTTAGTTCATTTTTGAGTGAACAACAGTGCAGAATTTGTCTGGCAATTTGATGTATTGTGTATTTTGATGCAGTTCTATTTCACCTTTTCCAATATCCAGCAATTGCTTACAAAATACTTGTGCCGATGGATCATTTTGCAACTGTACTCGCATGTTCATGGTCAATCAAAGTGTTTCGACATTCCGCCATAAAAACGATTGTTTTAAACATTCGTTAATCTCATCGGCAAAAGTAGAGCGAGGAATCACTGGTAATGTCTGTCGGAAGCCACCAGATTCTTGCATACGCTCTCCTGATTCTTTGAACTTCCTTTCTTGCCGCGATTTGTGTTGCTGATTGATGAGCTCTCTCGTCGTGCATCGTGCCTCTCTGCTACACGCATTGTCGAGGTTAGATTCTTTGGCGACATTTCACTGAAAATATTTTAATTACAACAAAAAGTGCCTTTCTGAAAGCCTTAAAATAAGACACTATAATACTGTGGTGAAACCGGAATTTTTAGGTCCATTGAAAAATACAGTAAAATGGAAGTTAAGAACTAATGAGGAAATATATAATAACACTAGCTGACCCGGTCACGCGTTGCTGTGACTTAGTAATTATAGTACGTTGGATTAATGTTATTCTAAACTTCCTAAAGTATTCAAATTAATATTCACTAATAAAGACAAAACATTGTAGTCGATTTGGAAATTCAAATGTAATTGGTAAGTAATTACGGAGAGTTGAAATTAAAGACAAACGATATTAAAAAAATTTAATTTACATTTTATTACAAATTACTTAATTGAAATTATATAAAAATTTATATTTATAAAAATAAATAAATAAATTATTTTTATTTATTTATATTATTTATTTATTTATTTATATAAACTGAAATTTCAGTTTTGTAAATGAGGCCTATGAAGTTGATTTTTAAACATTTTTAACAATTATTTTTATTATTTTAAATTATTAAAATGTATAATTTTAATTTATCTAAGCGCTAATTGGTGCACAATATTTTTAGTTAGCCTGTCTTTTGCTAATACAAATAGATTTAATGGTTTCCCTACACGCGAGCAGGCGACATATAGTTGCCCATGAGAGAAACACGTATTTTCCAAATCTAAGCCGCAAACGGACATTGTTTGGCCTTGTGGCTTATTTACTGTCATAGCGAAAGCCAAACGAATCGGAAATTGAAGCCTTTTAAATGGTATTGGATATTCTGACTGTATCATTGGAATAAGTGGCAACAGGACGATTTCTCCTTTAAACATTCCAGTCAAAATAGTTGCTTCAAGAACATTTCCGGTGATCCTTTTGATCACCAAACGTGTACCGTTGCATAATCTAAGTGGATTCAAATTACGAAGAAGAATAATCGGTGAACCAATCATTAACCGGAGATTGTGTGGCAACATTCCTGTTATATCCAAAGAGTTTAAAAACTCATTTCGAAAATTTAAGGCTTCATTTTCATCTACAATAGTATCTATTGATTTCAAAGACATCAGATCACCTGGCAACAACTGTCGTATCTGGAAGTTAATTTCGTTGACATCAACATTTTTTGCTGCCAAAATAGCACGATTACTGATCCAATTATGATGTAAGTAATTATTTGATATATCCAGGAACACACTCTGAGTTAGTTCATTTTTGAGTGAACAACAGTGCAGAATTTGTCTGGCAATTTGATGTATTGTGTATTTTGATGCAGTTCTATTTCACCTTTTCCAATATCCAGTAATTGCTTACAAAATACTTGTGCCGATGGATCATTTTGCAACTGTACTCGCATGTTCATGGTCAAACAAAGTGTTTCGACATTCCGCCATAAAAACGATTGTTTTAAACATTCGTTAATCTCATCGGCAAAAGTAGAGCGAGGAATCACTGGTAATGTCTGTCGGAAGCCACCAGATTCTTGCATACGCTATCCTGATTCTTTGAACTTCCTTTCTTGCCGCGATTTGTGTTGCTGATTGATGAGCTCTCTCGTCGTGCATCGTGCCTCTCTACTACACGCATTGTCGAGGTTAGATTCTTTGGCGACATTTCACTGAAAATATTTTAATTACAACAAAAAGTGCCTTTCTGAAAGCCTTAAAATAAGACACTATAATACTGTGGTGAAACCGGAATTTTTAGGTCCATTGAAAAATACAGTAAAATGGAAGTTAAGAACTAATGAGGAAATATATAATAACACTAGCTGACCCGGTCACGCGTTGCTGTGACTTAGTAATTATAGTACGTTGGATTAATGTTATTCTAAACTTCCTAAAGTAGTCAAATTAATATTCACTAATAAAGACAAAACATTGTAGTCGATTTGGAAATTCAAATGTAATTGGTAAGTAATTACGGAGAGTTGAAATTAAAGACAAACGATATTAAAAAAATTTAATTTACATTTTATTACAAATTACTTAATTGAAATTATATAAAAATTTATATTTATAAAAATAAATAAATAAATTATTTTTTATTTATTTATATTATTTATTTATTTATTTATATAAACTGAAATTTCAGTTTTGTAAATGAGACCTATGAAGTTGATTTTTAAACATTTTTAACAATTATTTTTATTATTTTAAATTATTAAAATGTATAATTTTAATTTATCTAAGCGCTAATTGGTGCACAATATTTTTAGTTAGCCTGTCTTTTGCTAATACAAATAGATTTAATGGTTTCCCTACACGCGAGCAGGCGACATATAGTTGCCCATGAGAGAAACACGTATTTTCCAAATCCAAGCCGCAAACGGACATTGTTTGGCCTTGTGGCTTATTTACTGTCATAGCGAAAGCCAAACGAATCGGAAATTGAAGCCTTTTAAATGGTATTGGATATTCTGACTGTATCATTGGAATAAGTGGCAACAGGACGATTTCTCCTTTAAACATTCCAGTCAAAATAGTTGCTTCAAGAACATTTCCGGTGATCCTTTTGATCACCAAACGTGTACCGTTGCATAATCTAAGTGGATTCAAATTACGAAGAAGAATAATCGGTGAACCAATCATTAACCGGAGATTGTGTGGCAACATTCCTGTTATATCCAAAGAGTTTAAAAACTCATTTCGAAAATTTACGGCTTCATTTTCATCTACAATAGTATCTATTGATTTCAAAGACATCAGATCACCTGGCAACAACTGTCGTATCTGGAAGTTAATTTCGTTGACATCAACATTTTTTGCTGCCAAAATAGCACGATTACTGATCCAATTATGATGTAAGTAATTATTTGATATATCCAGGAACACACGCTGAGTTAGTTCATTTTTGAGTGAACAACAGTGCAGAATTAGTCTGGCAATTTGATGTATTGTGTATTTTGATGCAGTTCTATTTCACCTTTTCCAATATCCAGCAATTGCTTACAAAATACTTGTGCCGATGGATCATTTTGCAACTGTACTCGCATGTTCATGGTCAATCAAAGTGTTTCGACATTCCGCCATAAAAACGATTGTTTTAAACATTCGTTAATCTCATCGGCAAAAGTAGAGCGAGGAATCACTGGTAATGTCTGTCGGAAGCCACCAGATTCTTGCATACGCTCTCCTGATTCTTTGAACTTCCTTTCTTGCCGCGATTTGTGTTGCTGATTGATGAGCTCTCTCGTCGTGCATCGTGCCTCTCTGCTACACGCATTGTCGAGGTTAGATTCTTTGGCGACATTTCACTGAAAATATTTTAATTACAACAAAAAGTGCCTTTCTGAAAGCCTTAAAATAAGACACTATAATACTGTGGTGAAACCGGAATTTTTGGGTCCATTGAAAAATACAGTAAAATGGAAGTTAAGAACTAATGAGGAAATATATAATAACATTGAAAAATAACAGAAAAAGAAGTATTATTTTTTTTTCGATACATTTATAGCATGGATGACACCAGGCTTTCAAGAGGTTTAGAAAGATTTGAAACGAAATAATACCAGTGAACTGTATGGAAAGAAAGTTTTTTCGATAGCAGACTTTGAATATGGCAGGATTCAAAGGTAGAGAGGAGTGCAATAATGAAGGAGTACTGGGGAGGAAGAAAGAAAAAAACAACAGGAGAGGAATTGAAATTGACACGTGGTCTCTAGCTGAACAAAAAGAAGAAAATGATAAGCTAGCGAGAAATACTTACACGATTCGAATTTATCGTAACGTTTTCTTCAATGTTATATTCATGTGTGTAATTACTTTGTCGTTAGGTATAATGACACACAAACGATGAACAACAATACGGTATAATTATAACACAATACACAGCACAATTAAAATTGAAGAAACTCGCACATATGGCGTGGAATAGACTGTAGCATAAATAAATCGAAATACAACCCCATCTACTGGATAGCTCGATAAATTAACACACCGCCATCTGTTAGGAATAAACTGTAGCATAAATAAATTGAAACAGAACTTGATCTACTGGCTAACCTAGCTAACCAAGTGTTGTATCGATAAGTTACCACATCGCCATCTGTTAGAATCTTTTGGAACTATAATGATAATTTCGTGTGGTCGTAATGACCTGGTGACATGGTTTCTACTGGCTGGGCATTCTGCCACTGTCGAAGGCGCCTTTACCTAGCCCGCCCATCCTGCCTGGTACAGGAGACCTACATTTTAACGTCGAATCCGAGCCACAGTAGCACCCTGGCGAATTTCACCTTACACAGCATGCTGCACCGGAGACTAATGTTGGGTTAAGTGTCTATAAAAATCCCCGCCGAGACAGGGACTCGAACCGGTGACCTTTCCATCTCCAGTCAGACGCCCTAACCACTAAGCCAGCAGACCGCTTATGTTTGGTGGCTTACAAATAAGTACAAACAATTGTCCTATGACAAACATTTAATGAACATTTATTTCACAAATAATAAATATTGAGGTCTATAATCCAGATAAAAACTATCCTATCTTTTAAGTTGGACTAAATTACACACAGTAAGCCAAATTTCATCTAAATCGGTTACGTAATTTCGGAGTTCATCCCGGACGAACATCGTGACACGAGATTTTTATATATATAAAGAAGATAAAGATAAAAACAACTTTGGTGTCTGTGACGTCAGGTCCATAACGCTGAGTCATGCGGCCGGAGATATTCAGTAACAAATCTATTTAGCTTAGTAACCGCGAAGAACTGAATTGCCAGTACACTAAAAGAAAAGTGTGTATTGCCTTTAAATGAACATTAGTTAATTTTCGTTTATTTGTATTCAGTCGATGTAGATGTTTTCTTACACTCTCTTTTCAGAGATATCCGTGTTACAGTGAGATTAGAAATATGTTGCACATATTACCATCGTTATTTAATAACAACTGCTTTTATTTAAGCAGCTACCAGAACACAGCGTATAGCCCGTTATGTTTGTTGAGCTTAGAAACTATTTATGTTCGATGCAGATGTTGTCGCTACATTTTCTGTCACTATTATAGTAATCGCGAAGAAATGAATTGCCAGAACTCTTTATTGAGCCCTTCATTTTTGGCGGGTTTAGAAGCGAGTGAGAAATGAAACATAACAACGTTTGTATATTGTGCATATATTTAATGTGTTATAAAGGCAGTTTATGCAAGCTTTCACGTATAATCGTGGTTACACCAATTAGTTCCTTAAAGTTTTTATGTATAACAATGGCATTTGTCTCGTAATCTGCAAATTCTGTGGAGATAGCAAACCACATAAATGAGTAATGTAACGAATATTTTATTTGTGTTTAACAATATCATGACATATTCGAGTAGGTTCATTGTTAGTGGTCCTTTTCGTTCTGTAATAGCTACAAGCCGATTGTTTAATAGTGACTAAATCACCTCGTGTGACTTCCTTGGGCACTTTGCCACTTGAAAATAGTACCTCTGATATGACTATTGTATTATACTGTTTCAGGACTGTAAGTTGCACATGATTCACGATATAGTATCAGAGACTCAGTAATTTACAGCAATTCTGACACAATTAATAATCGGTTAATTTCTGGGAAAACATTTAAATCAGTGAATGCGTTTCCTGGAAAATACAACGCTAGGGATGGAAGGTTATATTATACGTAAATAACATATACAGTTAGTGCATGTGGGAAAGAATGTATGATTATATTAAATGTCGATTAATTGAAACCACACATTACGCTCAATCTGTGTAATTAAACCACATTTCTTCATGGAAACAGCACGATTCAGTTGAATTGGCGCTTTTACTCCCTTTTTTTAAGTTTCTTCTATAACCATTTTTTGTGTATGTTCACGCCCTTGCCACAATGTCCTTCTGTACCTGTCTATGCACCTACTCCTTCATATTCCTAGACATCACCCCCGATGTCTCCAAAGCTATCTGCGGTGTTCCCTCGTACCTTCGTTTTATTTAGATCCTTACGATTCACCGAGGTCATTAGTGTCGGGAG
>JARYHS010009179.1:0-11099 GCA_031002005.1 Vandiemenella viatica | reverse complement strand
ACAACAAACTGACCTGGCTGGCTGTAAAAGGGCCAGCCACATATAAAATGTACACATAGATTCATAAAAAGTAAGAATGGTTCTTGAGTTGACGGTTGTAAAATGCCATCAATCCAATCTAAATCTAGGCCAATCTGCCCAAAATTTTTGGGACACGACCAGCCAAGCTACAAACTTTAAAACCTTGGCCACGTTGTCACTGTCATCGTTTAAAATAAGGGACAGATAGTTGGCTATGCCAACGTCTGCCCATAGATCTAAAAATATCACACACAGTCAGTTAAAATGTGGCGCACCTTCAAAGGTACGCCACAAGCATAGCATTCCAAAGGGTCCTCTCGGCGGAGAAGGAAATCATGAGTCAGAGGACCCTTTACGGAGGCAAGTAAGTAGAACCTCATCCTTCCTCGCCCGCTGGAAAGAGCTACTCCACGGTTGAACTGTCTGTTTGATTAACCGGAGATTATTATGCTCGACTTCCAACCACTGCCCCTGCCATACCTCAAAAACAATTCTCTTCGCCGCCGAGGCAAGGTCTAACTTTGGGACCGGAGCAAAGGCGGTTTGGACCTTGTCGCAGTCTAACTTGTCAGCTTCATCAGCTGCCTCGTTCCTCCTGATTCCCACATGGTCGGGTACCCAGCAGAATAAAACCTCCTTCCCACAGGATTGGGGGGAAAGGAGGGGGTCCTGGATGTCCTGGACTAGATGGTCTGCTGGGTACATATTTCCTAAGGTCTGAATACAGCTTAGGCAATCACAGCAAATGATCAATCTCTTATTGCGGATTACTTTCATACGCTGGAGCGACTTTAACACAGCGTGACACTCGGCGGTGTTAACGCTGCATCAGCCATCCAGTTTGTATGTGTTAAGTCTGAATGCATAACTAGATCGTGCACGGGACTGCATATGTAGGTAGTGTCGCACAATGAGGAGACGCCAGCGGATGGTAAGTAACGGCTCGCCAGAGTCAGCACAAATGCTGACAATCGGGCTGGTGTGGTAAGCACCCACGGCGAGAGTAGTGCCTGAAGGCGGGTGCGTTGCCAGTTTTTAATTGATGTTAATTGATTTTAATTGAATTGCGTGGGGTCCTTAATTGATTTTAATTAACGTTAATTGATTTTAATTAATGTTAATTGATTTTAATTAATGCTAATTGATTTTAATTGATTTTAATTGATTTTAATTAATTTTAATTGATTTTAATTGAGGCTAATTGATTTTAATTGAGACTAATTGATTTTAATTAATGTTAATTGATTTGCGGGGAGGGGGTCTCACATCTGTAACCTCAGATTGATCTTATTATTTCCTTATGGACCTGTGTGTGAGCCCACTTTTTCCCCATGTATTCTTATGGGAGGGCCCACTTTTTCCCCCATGGCGGGGAGCCTTAATTGATTTTAATTAATGTTAATTGATTTGCGGGGAGGGGGTCACATCTGTAACCTCAGATTGATCTTATTATTTCCTTATGTACAGCGGTCAGCGGACAGTTTTTTCCCCATGTATTCTTATGGACACCGGAGTGAGCCCACTTTCCCCCTCCTCGCCGCGCACGTGCCGGTAACTAATTGAATGCGGGTTCGTAATTGAATGCGCACAGCTGCGCCAGGGGTCCGCTGCAATCTCACATCTGTAACCTCAGATTGACCTTATTATTTCCTTATGTACAGCGGAGTGAGCCCACTTTTTCCCCCCATGTATTGCTTATGGACCTGTCTTTGCAGACCTGTCTTTGCAGACAGTTTGGAGCGGAGGGGAGCCGAGGAACTAGGGGAGTTTAATTGAATGCGGGTTCGTAATTGAATGTGCACAGCTGCGCTACACCCTAATTATCGCTCCCCACGCAGCTGCAGGATGCGGGTCCGTAATTGAATGCGCCACACCCGGAAGCCATCAATTATCGCTCCCCACGCAGCTGCATGATGCGGGTTCGTAATTGAATGAGCACAGCTGCACCACACTCGAATTATCGCTCCCCTCGCAGCTGCATGATGCGGGTTCGTAATTGAATGAGCACAGCTGCACCACACTCGAATTATCGCTCCCCACGCAGCTGCATGATGCGGGTTCGTAATTGAATGAGCACAGCTGCACCACACTCGAATTATCGCTCCCCTCGCAGCTGCATGATGCGGGTTCGTAATTGAATGCGCACAGCCGGAAGCCATTAATTATCGCTTCCCTCGCAGCTGCAGCCCCACCCGGCGTCAGTTTGCAGCCATGTCCCGTCTAGTGATGTTGTTCTCTTCTGTCTACCAACTCAACGCTGGTGATACGAAACGTTTGACGATAGGGTTATCGTCCAAACACGAGTTTGAACCTGTTGTTGTTCTGGAAAAAGTGGGGCACAATAAAATTGTTTTAACATACGACGAATGGAACGTCCTGATCCAGGTATTGGGCGTAGTGTCCGAGTTATTCAACGCCGGCACCGACAGCATCTCGCTTGGTGAGCACACCGTCTCCTGCCGAACGATTGCCGGGGTGAAGACTGTTGTTTCCACCTCAATGACGATCCTGCCAACGGTGTCTTCTTCGGCCAGTCTACTTGGAGGAACTTTGTCGACGCGCAGCCAGCAGTGACCGCATCCTTGTCCAACAGGAAAAAGTGGAGCTTCAACGCATCAGCATACTACAAGGTGTTTGTGAGTGAATTGGCTGACAAAGTGTTGAGTGACTACTACACATGTACTGCCTCAGTGTCGAAGTTAATGGATATGCACATCAACAACGTTCATCCTATTCATGTGTCTTACAGTTCTACAATTGACTTTGTGCAATTAAGGAATGAAATAGTTGCATACAAAAATTTGATTGTACTTAATGATGTATGCAGAATTGTAAACAGTAAAGAATAAAATCATTTTACCAGATTTTTCTTTTGTCATTTCACCTATCCTAATTAAATAATAAGATAGTATATATTTTATTTAAATCTTTTATTTCACCCACCATTGGACAATTAAAAATACATTTTCAACAGCGCATATAGCGTTACAAAATTAATGTCCTTTACAAAGTGTTATCAAATTATTTTTCTTGAGTTCATGTAGAGGCGGACCTGGTCTTGCCTATCACTGATGTTCGTTATTTATTACTAGCTGAGGTACCCGGCTTCGCTCAGAGAGTTGATGTGAGATAGTGTAGTAATTGCAATAAAATGATAAACATTAAAATGTAAGAGGTAATTTTTTTTTATTGAAATCATTTTCTAACTTTTCGAATACTTGTTTATGAACACCATTTTTCATTTTGTTATCCGGGGTATATATGTACAAATTTTTTTTTTATAATTTTCTGCTCGATAGTATAGACCGCGAGAGAAGCAGGAGTCTTTGGGGTTGATGCCGCAATGTTTTAAAGTTTGTCTTTGCGCTGTGTTAATTGTAAAACTATAGGCTAATTTGATTGGAAATTGCAGTCTTTTCAGTAAAGATCAGAGTTATTCTGAGGATTAATACTATGTGTTTAGATTCTGGAGTTTCCCCTGTCATGTAATGTAGAACTTCCTGTGGAGGTGCTTCCAGTGGTGGTGATCGAATTTTTCCATTCATGCAACAGAATCCTGGTGTTTCTCCACTGAATTTTTTCGCGTTGCAAAATTGTTAGATGTTATCCATTTTTTTTTCCGAACACCGTTTTTTTCTATGGGGGAAGTCAGAAATGTTACGCCTACGTTACGAGTAGAAGTTAGTATTCTATTTGAGAACTGTCTATTAATGAGATGAAACAACAACACTGGATTAGAATAACACTTTCTTGGGAAAGATGCCGAGTGAGTCCGTTCATAAAATACGACGTTTCGGCTATAACATCTTCTGTTAAGTGACCTGACAATGGTGGCAGATACTACGATCGCGTTATATAAGTCGACTCACTTGACCGGTTTTACGATACTGGTAAAATTATAAGTGTTTGATTTAAAAGCGACATGTTGACAGCATCAGCTAATCGTTTCCACAATTTGAGTAGCTGTATGGTGCAAATTGAAATCGACGTTTCATGAAATACGTATTATACCCGTTTTCCCTCCAATTCCGTCATGCCTCGCCTACTAGTATTGGTTTCATTTCTGTTACATTTCAGCACTTTTGTCTTGCTTTGATTTATATTCAGTCCAAAATCTTCCTTTAGTATTTCGTTCATGCCATTCAGTAACTTCTCAATATCCTCAGCCCTCTCTGCTAACAAGACAATGTCATCAGCAAATCGTAGCATACTAATTTTTCCCCCTGAAAACTTCCGAACATCGGGATAGGTGCGGAATGCGCAGGCAATAAAAACCCTGGTCATAATGACCAGACTAGCCATTACTCCGTACTTCAGTTGAATATCGGGTTGGTTCCTTCAAAAGGCCATGTCTGAATTCCACCCCGTTCCCTGCACCAGTCCTATCACGCATCGTGATCGGTAAAGATCTGACCTAGCATTTGGGAGGGTGCGGTTTCAAATCCCCGTCCAGGCATCCAGATTTGGGTTTTCCATGGTTTCCCCAAATAACGCGAGACGAATGCCGGGGATAATTTCTTCATTTTACATGGCAGAATTCCTTCCCGTTCCTCGTCCACTGTCCTTTCCCCGCCTCTAAAGGCATAGAACCATAAAAAGAATCGCATGTGCTTTTATCCACAGCGAATGCGTGCCACAACTTCACAATAATTGTTTGTGCATTGAAATACGGAAAAAAAGTTTCTACTGTAATGGCAGTCTCTGGGTAAAGTGAAAAAACGTGGCCATTTTTTATCAAAATTGCTAAGTTTTTCGCCTGGAACCATTTGAGGAGACCGAAACGCGTTTGTGAATAAAGTTGGTTGCACACGAGTCAAATGTCTCAATGGAGTTATTTGAGGAAACTATGGAAAAAACCGAAATTAGTTGTTTTTTTTTTTTTGCGTATTCCGCGAATTTCCTAAAATAGTAGTGATTTGTCACACACACAAAGTGAATACCGAAACCATGCCACTAGTTCACAATAATTGTTTTCAGATTCCCCATGCGGCGTCATCATAAATTGCATTGCTCCATACATACAATTTGCAAATATTGACAAGTTGACTAAGCCACTGGTGGATCGCATAACTCACTTGCACAGCCAGTCTGCTATAGGTAGTTGTAAATTTCACAACTTATACTACGACACTGAAGTTCTATCTTCTACCTGAAGATAGGTTTATCGTCCAAACACGACGTCAAAATCGTTGCCTCCTTCAAAAAAGGCGAAGGCTGAATACCTTCCCGTTCCTTGTCTCCAGTCACATCCCGCCTCTAATGACCTCGACTTCGACAAGGCGTAAAACCATAAGTAAAAAGAAAAAAAAATCTTAAGCCCAGTACGTTTTCATTTACTTTAGAATTACCGTCAATATTTTCTATTGCAGAGACTAAATGCTGATCAGTGCAGAAATGATTACATTCGTCCACGTTTCAGACGATGCAGGTTTAATTTTTGAGACTGGTTGGTGAATTTTTAATGTTCTGCAGTGTCATACAGGTGATTTCATGTTCTTTCTTCAATGCATTCCACTCGTCTTCTTTTCAGAGTTATTGCTTGTATGCCGGTCTGAATATCTACTCTGATGTGTGAGTTTTTAAAGCAAAGTAATGAATCAGCAGTTGTTGGAGATGTAGGTTATATTGAATGCGTAGAGACGTCTGGCTTATCACAACATCAGCAAAGTCAGTTCTGAACAAGGGAAGTTAGAGTAATATCTCCTCCACAAACCAGTCTAAAAACTTTACGAGACAAAGTTTTATATTCGTGCTGTAGTATCCCCCAAGATTAATACGAAAGATTTTACACAATTTCTAACAGTCTGAACGTTGGCTATATAAAAGTGACGATGTTATTATTATTATCACCGAAAACGTGCATCGGATGTCGAAAGTCAAGAGGATCATAGAATACCGAGCCTGGTGGGTGAGCAGTAACGTTCGGATATATCGTTCGCGAGGATATGCAGCACGGTTTTAGAGTCAGATTTTCTTTCGTTTCCCCAAAAATCACTCGAGGCTAGTGTCGGGATCGCCCCCCGTGCAGTACTCCTTTGAGAGTAATTTTTTATATGCCGATATAACTACCGTGCCCGGTAGGTGAGTTTTTTAGGATTGGGACTGTCATGTGGAGGTGGAGAGTTCAATTCCCGATCCGGCTGTTCATTAGAATCTGTTGTAGTACCACTTTTCAGCACCACCTCTATCCCACACCACAAGCCTTTTCTGCCATTCAGTAATATTTGCCCCACTTACCACGAGTATCAGGGTAGACATATGGTCATCAGACAGATATCATAACTCCCATATTCATACTAGGTCTCACATACAAATCCATACGTCACCACACACAAGCACACAAAAATATAACTAACTAAAAAAACCATCAGACAGACGTTAGAGTGTGTGCAAAGGATGACATGTTTTCACCATACACATCAGTGCTTATCCCATACGGATTATTCATCACACCCAATAGATTGCATGTATCATCAACTTATAGGTAGCCAGTGACTGTGAAATCTCAAAGTCGAGTAGAATCCTATAGTGATAGACACACAACGACATCGGAAGACACACATACACACACACTCACATGTCCACGCATACACACATAGTTCCATACATCAACACACACGTACACGTAACTGGAGGAAAGTGGACTGAACACCCTATGTCCAGACTGAATAGTTACAGGATGTATGAAGTGTGACATGTTAACTTTGGGGATTAAGATCGTGAAAACAGGTAAAACTTCACCCCAATTATGTAATTTCACTATACGAAAGATGTCATCGGTTTACATGGTTAGAAGTTGTGCATCATACCATACAATGTGTATTGAATTCCTCCACCAAAATAGAAAAACCCACGGCATGATGCGGTGTATCATCATAAATGAAACTCATTCTGTTCACGGTCCCTATATGACATCGGACAACTCGAGTAGTACATCAGATATACCTGTCGAAAGTCACACTAAGCAAATCATTTGAAGCTGAACTAAGCAAATCATGCTGAAGATGACGATATCACAAGTTTCATTAACTACAGAAATGTATATCATTTGAGCAAAAAGACGGAAAGTGTATGTTTCTGCTGTCATGACAATCTCCAGATTAACCGCAGAACTCCCACCACACACACACACACACACACACACACACACACACACACACATCACCTTACCATCATGAAGGTGTGTAAAGTATAATACCAATAGATGCTTGCGTCATACAGCCCAAATATTATCGATGAAAGGTGTTGACAGTGTGTGTGTACAAACGCCGAAATCACCATAACAACTACAACCATCAGTAGGAAGGGAGAATTTATGTTAAGTCAGGTTAATACAGAATGTTAAAGTGTTGTGTTATAGTTGGTTAGAGTAAATTCAGTTTAGGTTATTTCAACTCACATTCACATGGTATCACTGATGCATGGCAATCCAAAGTGTTTGCTGAGGTGGCTTGGGCCCCACAGTAAGCGGCTGCTGCGTAGAAAAAATACAAACGCGTTGTATCCGGATAACCGGCGCGCAAAATACCGATCTTCTTAGGTCGTGCAAAATACCGGTCTCTTAGGCCGCGGTGGGGCCCAAGCCGCCTCAGCAAACACTTTTGGATTGCCATGCATCAGTGATACCATGTGAATGTGAGTTGAAATAACCTAAACTGAATTTACTCTAACCAACTATAACAAACACTTTAACATTCTGTATTAACCTGACTTAACATAAATTCTCCCTTCCTACTGATGGTTGTAGTTGTTATGGTGATTTCGGCGTTTGTACACACACACTGTCAACACCTTTCATCGATAATATTTGGGCTGTATGACGCAAGCATCTATTGGTATTATACTTTACACACCTTCATGATGGTAAGGTGATGTGTGTGTGTGTGTGTGTGTGTGTGTGTGTGTGTGTGTGTGTGGTGGGAGTTTTGCGGTTAATCTGGAGATTGTCATGACAGCGAACATACACTTTCCGTCTTTTTGCTCAAATGATATACATTTCTGTAGTTAATGAAACTTGTGATATCGTCATCTTCAGCATGATTTGCTTAGTTCAGCTTCAAATACTTGCTAGTGTGACTTTCGACAGGTATATCTGATGTACTACTCGAGTTGTCCGATGTCATATAGGGACCGTGAACAGAATGAGTTTCATTTATGATGATACACCGCATCATGCCGTGGGTTTTTCTATTTTGGTGGAGGAATTCAATACACATTGTATGGTATGATGCACAACTTCTAACCATGTAAACCGATGACATCTTTCGTATAGTGAAATTACATAATTGGGGTGAAGTTTTACCTGTTTTCACGATCTTAATCCACCAAAGTTAACATGTCACACTTCATACATCCTGTAACTATTCAGTCTGGACATAGGGTTGTTCAGTCACTTTCCTCCAGTTACGTGTACGTGTGTGTTGATGTATGGAACTATGTGTGTATGCGTGGACATGTGAGTGTGTGTGTATGTGTGTCTTCCGATGTCGTTGTGTGTCTATCACTATAGGATTCTACTCGACTTTGAGATTTCACAGTCACTGGCTACCTATAAGTTGATGATACATGCAATCTATTGGGTGTGATGAATAATCCGTATGGGATAAGCACTGATTGTGTATGGTGAAAACATGTCATCCTTTGCACACACTCTAACGTCTGTCTGATGGTTTTTTTAGTTAGTTATATTTTGTGTGCTTGTGTGTGGTGACGTATGGATTTGTATGTGAGACCTAGTATGAATATGGGAGTTATGATATCTGTCTGATGACCATATGTCTACCCTGATACTCGTGGTAAGTGGGCAAATATTACTGAATGGCAGAAAAGGCTTGTGGTGTGGGATAGAGGTGGTGCTGAAAAGTGGTACTACAACAGATTCTAATGAACAGCCGGATCGGGAATTGAACTCTCCACCTCCACATGACAGTCCCAATCCTAAAAAACTCACCTACCGGGCACGGTAGTTATATCGGCATATAAAAATTACTCTCAAAGGAGTACTGCACGGGGGCGATCCCGACACTAGCCTCGAGTGATTTTTGGGGAAACGAAAGAAAATCTGACTCTAAAACCGTGCTGCATATCCTCGCGAACGATATATCCGAACGTTACTGCTCACCCACCAGGCTCGGTATTCTATGATCCTCTTGACTTTCGACATCCGATGCACGTTTTCGGTGATAATAATAATAACATCGTCACTTTTATATAGCCAACGTTCAGACTGTTAGAAATTGTGTAAAATCTTTCGTATTAATCTTGGGGGGGGGGATACTACAGCACGAATATAAAACTTTGTCTCGTAAGTTTTTAGACTGGTTTGTGGAGGAGATATTACTCTAACTTCCCTTGTTCAGAACTGACTTTGCTGATGTTGTGATAAGCCAGACGTCTCTACGCATTCAATATAACCTACATCTCCAACAACTGCTGATTCATTACTTTGCTTTAAAAACTCACACATCAGAGTAGATATTCAGACCGGCATACAAGCAATAACTCTGAAAGAAGACGAGTGGAATGCATTGAAGAAAGAACATGAAATCACCTGTATGACACTGCAGAACATTAAAAATTCACCAACCAGTCTCAAAAATTAACCTGCATCGTCTGAAACGTGGACGAATGTAATCATTTCTGCACTGATCAGCATTTAGTCTCTGCAATAGAAAATATTGACGGTAATTCTAAGTAAATGAAACGTACTGGGCTTAAGATTTTTTTTTTCTTTTTACTTATGGTTTTACGCCTTGTCGAAGTCGAGGTCATTAGAGGCGGGATGTGACTGGAGACAAGGAACGGGAAGGTATTCAGCCTTCGCCTTTTTTGAAGGAGGCAACGATTTTGACGTCGTGTTTGGACGATAAACCTATCTTCAGGTAGAAGATAGAACTTCAGTGTCGTAGTATAAGTTGTGAAATTTACAACTACCTATAGCAGACTGGCTGTGCAAGTGAGTTATGCGATCCACCAGTGGCTTAGTCAACTTGTCAATATTTGCAAATTGTATGTATGGAGCAATGCAATTTATGATGACGCCGCATGGGGAATCTGAAAACAATTATTGTGAACTAGTGGCATGGTTTCGGTATTCACTTTGTGTGTGTGACAAATCACTACTATTTTAGGAAATTCGCGGAATACGCAAAAAAAAACAACTAATTTCGGTTTTTTCCATAGTTTCCTCAAATAACTCCATTGAGACATTTGACTCGTGTGCAACCAACTTTATTCACAAACGCGTTTCGGTCTCCTCAAATGGTTCCAGGCGAAAAACTTAGCAATTTTGATAAAAAATGGCCACGTTTTTTCACTTTACCCAGAGACTGCCATTACAGTAGAAACTTTTTTTCCGTATTTCAATGCACAAACAATTATTGTGAAGTTGTGGCACGCATTCGCTGTGGATAAAAGCACATGCGATTCTTTTTATGGTTCTATGCCTTTAGAGGCGGGGAAAGGACAGTGGACGAGGAACGGGAAGGAATTCTGCCATGTAAAATGAAGAAATTATCCCCGGCATTCGTCTCGCGTTATTTGGGGAAACCATGGAAAACCCAAATCTGGATGCCTGGACGGGGATTTGAAACCGCACCCTCCCAAATGCTAGGTCAGATCTTTACCGATCACGATGCGTGATAGGACTGGTGCAGGGAACGGGGTGGAATTCAGACATGGCCTTTTGAAGGAACCAACCCGATATTCAACTGAAGTACGGAGTAATGGCTAGTCTGGTCATTATGACCAGGGTTTTTATTGCCTGCGCATTCCGCACCTATCCCGATGTTCGGAAGTTTTCAGGGGGAAAAATTAGTATGCTACGATTTGCTGATGACATTGTCTTGTTAGCAGAGAGGGCTGAGGATATTGAGAAGTTACTGAATGGCATGAACGAATACTAAAGGAAGATTTTGGACTGAATATAAATCAAAAGACAAAAGTGCTGAAATGTAACAGAAATGAAACCAATACTAGTAGGCGAGGCATGACGGAATTGGAGGGAAAACGGGTATAATACGTATTTCATGAAACGTCGATTTCAATTTGCACCATACAGCTACTCAAATTGTGGAAAA
>JARYHS010009175.1:0-22946 GCA_031002005.1 Vandiemenella viatica | reverse complement strand
ATTCGGATATAGCTATCGTCGAGGAGTTAAGAAATAATGTAAATAGTATAGCTAGTTTTAAAGATCATGCTATGATTCTAGGAGGCGACTTCAATCTGCCTTATATTGACTGGCGTAATTACGTTCACATCACAGGTAGCAGGGATAAGGCAGCTTCTGAAGTAATTCTCGATTTGTTGTCTGATAATCATCTCGAGCAGCTAGTTAATGAACCTACGCGGTGTCATAACGGTAGCGAAAACATTTTAGACTTGCTGGTTACCAACAGGCCAGAATTATTCACCGACATTTCAACGACCACAGGAATAAGCGATCACAAAGCGGTAATTGCGACTATCAAATTAATGACCGAGCGAAAAAGGAAAAAAGGGTGGATTGTATACAGATTCAGTAAGGCCTCAAAGGAGTGTTTTAGAACCTACCTGGGGAATAAATACCATAACTTCAAGTCAACAAAGGAAACCGTTGAAGAGATGTGGCATCGTTTTATATATATAGTCAGGAAAGGCATGGAAATACATATACCAAAGCGGACAATAAAGGGAGAGGATGATCCACCGTGGTACACATGCGAAGTCAAAAGATTACTCAAAAAACAAAGGAAAATACACGCACGCTCAAGAAGGAAGGGGCGTCACAGCGATTTAGAAACCTTAGCTGATTTAAGAGGACGTATTAAGAATGTAATGCTCGAGGCCTTTAACGATTTCACTCCAACTCTCTCTCTAAGAGTCTCACAGAAAACCTAAAGAAATTTTGGTCGTATGTACGAAAAGTTAATTGTACCAACAGCAATATTCCAGCACTAATTCGTGAAGGTTCCGAGGTTAATGAAAGCCGCGATAAAGCTAACGTACTAAATACTGTATTCAAAAATTCATTTACAAATGAACATAAAGATAGTATTCCCGTTTTCCCACGCCGTGGCGAGTCGGTGATGGAATCATTACGAATAGATACTGCAGGTATCGTTAAGCAATTAGAGCTCCTGAAGTGGGGAAAAGCACCGGGCCCGGATGGAATTCCAGTAAGAGTATTTTCAGAGTACGCTGCAGAAATCGGGCCATTTCTGTCTGATATATTCAGTAAATCATTAGAAGAGCGAAAAGTACCTTCAGACTGGAAAATCGCGCAAGTAACTCCGATTTTCAAAAAAAGGTGATCGAAGTGATCCTGGGAACTATCGTCCCATATCTATAACATCTGTTTGTAGTAGGGTTATGGAGCATATTATATGCTCGAACATTATGAATTTTCTAGATTATAATAATTTGCTTACAACAAATCAACATGGATTTCGGAAGAAAAGATCATGTGAAACACAGCTGGCCCTATTTACACACGACGTAATGAAAGTTATCGATACAGGTTCACAAGTAGATGCAATTTTTTTAGATTTCCAGAAAGCCTTTGACTCTGTGCCACACACCCGCCTTTTAGCGAAGCTTCGAGCGTACGGTATATCGGATCAGCTTTGTGAATGGATAAAGGATTTTCTAACTGGTCGGTCGCAGTATGTTGTCGTTGAAGAAGAAAGTTCTTCTAATCTAGATGTTACATCGGGTGTACCTCAAGGAAGTGTATTAGGACCACTTCTTTTCTTAATTTTTTCTAAACGATCTCGGAGACAAAGTGAAAAGCCTTTTTAGATTGTTTGCTGATGATGCGGTTATTTATAGGGAAGTAAGAACTTTGGCCGATTGCTTAGAAATTCAGCGTGATCTGGATGTTATTTTGGCTTGGTGCGCTGAGTGGCAACTTACTCTAAACTGTAAAAAGTGCAAGACAATCAGCATAACTAACAAAAAGAATCCGATTGTTCAGAAATACGAGTTAAGCAATACAGTTATTGATATGGTCGATTCTATTAAATATTTGGGAGTAACAGAACAAAGGAACATGAAATGGGACATACACATTAATTCTTTAGTAGGTAGAGCAAATTTCTAGGCTGCGATTCATAGGTAGAATCTTGAAAAATTGTTATGAACAAACAAAGGAGATAGCGTACAAATCTCTTGTGCGTCCATATTTGGATTATTGTTGTGCCATTTGGGACCCGTTTCGTAAGGGATTGATCGAAAGTATAGAGAAAGTACAGAGAAGAGCCGCTCGATTCGTGACCGCTTGCTACAGTCCTCATGAAAGGGTCACAGAACTGATTAGTAGATTAGGTTGGGAGTCTCTGGTAGATAGACAACACACGTTTCGTTTAAACTTATTGGAAAACATGCGTACTCCAACTTTCACTCATGAGTGTAGTGAAATACTTCTTCCACCAACCTATTTGAGTCGGAAGGACAGGAAAGATAAAATTAGAGAAATAAGGTGCCGGACTGATTCTTATATGAATTCTTTTTTCCCTCGTACCATTAGGGATTGGAATGCACAGCAAAGAGATTAGCTTTGGTGCTGAGCACCCTCTGCCACCCACAATTTTGTGAATTGCAGAGTATATATGTAGATGTAGATGTAGATACGCCAGCTTTGATCGCTTGTGAAAATACTGTAGTTTAGTGGGTGTGACAGTAGTTACAATCATTAATAAATAAATAATATTACCAGCTGCTGATTGCCGATTAGTTACTTCACATACCATTAGTATATTTAATTTCGAATGCTAACTGCTAACATATAATAATCCATGATGTGTATTATATATACGAATGTGGTTTACAGATACTCTAATTGCTGCATTTGTAAATCGTCTCAACAAAAGAAATTCAATAACTATTTTAGTGAAGGTGAATAACTTTGTCAGTTGGTTTAATAAGTGCATTGCGCGACAATCACTCCACAACATCATTTTTTTGTTTGTGAACTTGGAACCTATTCCGTTCAAGCCTTAGAAATTGCCATTCTGTCTACACGATTTCTGTATTTGCAGCAAATTTACGGATAGTATCATCCGCGAATAAGCTTTGACTGTGTAGTAATACTAGACTTTCTTTATCTTCACAGGGTATGGAAAATATTTTGTGTTGTGCATAAATATTTTTTTTATATCGACTGAGAATAATCTACCTTAGTTATGGTTTTAGCTTATTTAGAGCAAGGATAAATATTTACTTTTTATATTATTTTATAGTGTACATTGTTTGAGTTACGTGCATGCCTCTTCCAAAATGCCTGACGGTCAAAGAAAACTATCTGGTTACCAGTACAAAAAAAAAGAAGGTTGGGAAAGGATGCGTAAAGGCGGAATCAATCTGGCGCATTAAAAAAATTTACTGTATTCAGGATTTTACCAAAACAAATCTTAGAATCCAATATCAGGTCGGGATATAAATGAAGTATAGAATCGTAAGAGAATAATAGCGAACAAATGAACGAAGTTTGTAAACCAACTGGAACTGACACCAACGTGAGACTCACAGAAGGCGTTCTAAAACTTAGTGGCCAAGAATTTTATGAGATGCCGTAAGAAGCTTTTTAGTAAGGCAAGGTCCATCTAAACTATTTCATAATTACACATTTTCTTCCAATGACACAGATCGACGTTATAGCGCAAAATATTATGCACGAATTTTCAGCAACGCAGAGCAAATATTGCGAGATTAGCTACTGCGTTTACAGCTTCTGTTGCAAAATTTGCAGTTGTTTACTTAGTTCTCTCTCAAAATTGGAAGCACCTCGACGAAACTTTAAAAGAGCATGAAATTTCGAAAAATTATATTCAGGAAAAAAAGATTAAATTGTTGTAAAATTGTAGATGCTGCCACTCAAAGATTTATTAATGCCGAAATAAATCATTGGAATGAGGTGCTTCTAAGAATCGTTGCAATTACCAAAATGCTTGGTAAAATTTGACTGGTTTTTCAAGGTACAAGCGACAAGTTGTTTGAGCATAATAACGGTAAATTCTTAAAAATAGTTGAGTTACTGTCTGAATACGATCCCATTATGGAAGAGCACATCCGTTGAGTGCTCTAAAAAGTAGAGACTAAAGGTCAATATCTTGGGAAAAATATAGGCTACAAACTGGGATAGAAGATCTGATGCATCAAAGTGTAAAGTCTCATGTTATTAATGAATTAAAAAAATTCAAATATTTTTCCATAATTTTAAACTGTACTCCTGACTTTAGTAAGATACAGCAAATTACTCTTGTAATCAGATATGTTTCAACCAATAAATTTAATCCTGATGTTGAAATTAAAATTAGTGAAAGCTTTTAAGGCTTCTTACCAGTCGAAAGATTCAAAGGAAAACAAATGTCAGACGTTATAGTTGGAGAACTTAATGACTTGTGTTTAAATTTGCAGGATATCAGAGGACAGGGACTGACAACGGGTCCAATATGAGGGGCAATAAAGCAGGAGTGCAATTTAGAATTAAACAATAAAATTCGTGAGCATTCATTGTTCCGTGTAGTAGCCATTCTCTCAATCATGTTATTAATGGCAAAAGCATCCTTGGAAGCCGCTAATTTCTTCAACATGGTCCAAAAAATATATTAATTCCTTTTGGCATCTACTTTTCGATGGGCAATACTTTTAAAACATGTTCAGGGTTCAACTTTGAAAACATGGAGTGACACAAGATGGGAGAGTAGGATAGAGAGGATAGAGGCATTAAAACCTTAAAAATTTCATTTGGGAGATGTATACGACGCCTTGCTAAGCATTTACGAAAACCAAGAAATTGATAATTTAATGATTTAGCCATTTTGGCAATTGAGTATGAAATTGCTGATGAAGTAAATTTTAAGATGTAATAAAAAATTCGCAACCTGAAAGTAAGAAAAAAAAGTTTTTTTGTGATTTTAGCGTATTTGATGTAATCTCGTTTGATTTTCAAAATAATGGCATTTAGATTGTTTGTGTGATAATATCCATCTGTAATAGCATTTAAAAACGTAAAAATATTATTAATTTGTGGCTATGTACAGATATTGCATAATTAATTTCTCTATTTTGTGCCGCTAGATCAAAATTCAGTAAGTTTATTTATGAATATATGATTTTATTAAAATTAAATATTTTATTCGAATAAAAATTAATTATTTTTTAAAAAAATATATAATTCTACATAATCTTAAGGGGCGGCAATTTGTCTATTTGTCCGGGGCGGCAATACCGCTAGAGGGGTCCTTGCTACTAGCATGCAAATAAAACATCACTCCGGAATACAGTTCACACTTATTTATTACGTAAATGTTCTCAAACTACTACAAACCGTAGAAACCACCAAATGAATAATGCTAATCGGACTTCGTAAATCTGAAGATTGTCAGGTTCGTTTAAGCAATGAACAAGACATTAGGTATCGCCACAACTAACACACATGCAACGGCAACACACTTTACTGCTCACAGTTCCTACTTATTACCACTTTGCACTGAATTTATCACTGCCATTAAGTCTGTAGTCACTCTTAATAAAGTTTTTGTAGCTGACTTACAGTTTATTAATTCATCGAACACCCAGTTATTAGTCCGCGCGCTTACAACTCCATATAATCTCGCACCATCTTCCCTTCCACTACTCATACTCCGCTCTCCGGTAAGGATCGATATATCGATCTATCGATTGTACTGTTACAACCTCTTTATCGTCTTCGTTGTTAATTTTGCTGTCTGAAATCCCAGAACTAAATCTCTATTATTCTCCAACAGCGCTGATACATTTAAGGGTCAAATACTTTGATTATTACAGAAAGTATGGGATATTCGTCTACATCCTGAAGTCTGTAACTGATGTAAAGTGACTTCAATTTTTAACGGTTTTAAAAATGGCAAGCTCTTATCTGGTATCCACTTACATAGGAGACATTCCCCACACGATCTTATTAATGACTTTTTTTTTTTTGATCATTTATATCGACTTCCATATATGAATTTAAATCATCTCTTTCTCGAATCGGTACTTTTTTCGGTTTTATATTTCTAAGTATCCATCTGTAATATTACAAAAACTCCCATAAGCATACAAATAGGTACACTAAAATCTAAACGGGAGTTTGTTAGATCACTCTATGTTGTTGAGGATCGCTTCAAATACATGCCTTAATTACACTTGTGTTGCTGGCGATTATAGTCCTGTCTGTTTAAACTCCACTAAGCTCAAACAAAAGTTCTTCAAATTGATGCACGAATACATTTGTTGTTAAGCATGAATTTGTGATTAATATTTCTTCCTTCTTGACGAATATTCCTTCACTTTCCAGCAGGCTTTTATATGCCAGTGTTTAAGTATCTTGTTTCAGGACTGGTATCCGGAACTCGTTATTATAATTTGCTGCTGCATACGGTTGATGAGAACAATAACCAAGCACCTCACCGTTTCATGAAATTCAGTTATGTCAGATACATCAAGTACATGCTCCAATTATGGCTGTACATGATAAAGATTTAGGAAGTTAGCAACTACCTTAGCATATTTCCAACAAGGAACATTCAAAGATAGAAGAGAAATATAGATGAAAAATTTGCCTACAACGACAGTAATTTTACTCTATTTCTGTTGGTAATGGTCATATTACCTAAGTTGAAATCCAACTTCACGCCACTATGAGAACTGTTGATGTCAGCTTTATATCTGTTCCAGAATCCTGGTGCCAGTACTTTATAATATTTCTCCATCACACTAGCAGATAAAATTAATGCATAGTGATCATCACGACCTGCATCGTACACAATTAAAATGAAGCAGAGCAGCCTATTTTCAAGCAGTCAAACTGATGATAAAACAGCTTTGTTCTAAGAGTGGAGTGAAGAATGGAATTGTAAGCCAATACGCCAAACAATTATTAACTTATAAAATACACCAATACTAGTAGGTTTCGATGAGCTTAGGTAGCTATAATTCCAGTTTAATATGTTTTTGCATAGGAAACGGAGTGTGAAATGCTACTGCAAAAGAAATGGGGGCTCCATAAAGACGCGCTAAGTGACTTTGAAACTATTCAGACATTTTAGCTCATTGCAATAAACAGATTACATAATGACCTGTTTGTGGTGGTCCCTTTTGGGGTTGATCCGCGCCACGGGTTTGTCAGGATGGTGTGGCCAATGGGGGAGTGAACTTACTTGTAGCTGTATCTAGTACTTCTCTTCTCGCAGGTCGGGGCAGCCGTCAGTTACTGGACCGCCGATAGTCTGCTGCCTGCTTGCTAAGTATAATTGCTAGCTCTGACACCACGCCCTGAGGCGAGCAAACAGGAGAGGGAATACTTTGCCTACTGAAATTATTAATGAATTGGTAGACAGTCTACTGCAAGTTTATTGCCGTAGAAGTTGCGATACATGGCAAGTAATCACCGAAAGCCACAGTCCACTCCGTTATCGGTTTGCAGAAAAGCACTTAGCGATTAGACGACGAGCGGATAGCTGGCTGGGTCGGCAAGTCGATGCTCGAGGCGCGTACGATCAGCTCCGGTCTCCAAGTGACCGCTACATTACTTAAAATGAAGACTCGGTTAACCTGCTTAGCGGGGCGGCAATAACCTGTCGGACATCGCACCCACTAACAAGCGAATTGCACATTCCTGAAGTGGCGATGCCCGCGCGGCCCCAGTAAGTGGCGAAATCGCCTCTGTCATCAGGTCAACGGCTGGCTGGCGACTTTTGTCGCTCGAACAAAGTCCTGTACTTTAGTAATAGTTACTATAATTCATTACGCCTCTGACATGTTACACCTTCATCAAGCTAGAGCGGCCACTAGAAAATAGCTTTGAATCCCTATAAATTGTAATATGACTAATGTCATTGCCTAATTGTTAATATAAATTGCTAATATTTATAGTTTATGTTTATAGCTTATGTAAATTGGAGGACGAGAATAATAATAATCCTCTTTAAGCAGACAAATAGTCTGTATGAGAATCGGATATAAAAATGTAATCAACTAATTCATCATAGTATTGGTTATAGTCCAGAGTTCGGCACCAAACTACACAACTGGCGGTGTTAAAGAATATCCTGTCTTGATGATCTTGAAAATAATTTTTACTTAAAATTTTTCCTATGAAAAAACTATACCCATTTCCAAGATACCAGAAACTCCAGTTCCATTAATTTATTATTATTCGTTGTATCTAAACCTACGTTTAAAAACTTAATCATTACTGATTTCAAAAATGCCATACGATTTTGCGGCGATACATGGAAATTAGAGAATTACCTATGGTTCAATACTGTGCATATGAGATGTTTACTAAGTGATGGGTTAGTTATCAGTCAACATCATGTGCTTTGCTGTGGGTATGATTATTCGGCTGTAACAAATCTGCTGGATGTGAAGCAGGTAGCTGAGCCGTGCTCGGCTCGTATTGTGTGTTATTCTTCCGCTCGCGACTGTCTTCTGTCTCTAGTTCTCGGTGAGCCCGCGTGCTCATTTCTCCCTTAGAGAGCGCTGTGGCTCCTTGCTGCCCTCTATCGGCCGATAGAGTGTTTATAATTGGGGACACGGAACCGGGAAGAGGTCAGTCAGTCGGAGGCAGAGTACTTCCCTGTGTCGCCGTGACGCTGGAGGCCCGGTGGGGCGGCGGGGTCCGGGGTTGGACCGGGCGGCCAGGGAGGCGGTCAGTCGGTCGACCCTGAGTGGCCGTGACGCTGGAGGCCCGCTGTGGAGTCGGTCGGCGGCAGTGGTTTGTTTGGTTGCGCCTAGTACTTCCCTGAGTGGCCGTGACGCTGGAGGCCCTCTGGGGCAGCGAGGTCTGGTGGTTTGACTGGGTGGCCAGCAAGTGCTACATCTGGTGGATTTGTGTGTCCGCTGCGACCGTTCCTCGTTCGCTTGAATCGAGGGAATTTCTCCGATACGCACTTGTCCGAGAGCGGTGTCCCGTAGACTCGGGAGTACTGTGGCGATGCGCTGGAATGCACACACTACAGTGTGTCAAGACCTTTGGTAAGAACTTCATTCTTAAGTTTAATTTGATGGACGCTTAGGTACTCTGATTCCTCTTCGTTTGAAATGATTGCCGTAATTTGGCTCATCTGTACAAATTGTGTTTGGTATTACTTGCAGATTTGTTACATGCTGGTAAATTAGTGAGAGCCACTCTTGTTATTTTCTGTTATTTGATATAAGTGGAATTATTTGTGATTACAGGATTTATTCAAATCATAATCTTCAAGATCAAAGTTTCTTATGTATTATATTGTATCATATTATTTGTGATTACGGGATTTATTAAGATCTTAATCTACAAGATCGAAGCTTTGTGTTATTTGGTATTATATTTGTGATATTCTCTGTAAGTTTAATCATTGTCCTTGATTATTGTAATAAAATGCTTAAACAATGCTTGGACTTTATAACCATGCTCCCACATGCTTCCCACCGAGTCCTTTGTGGCTAATAACAACTACTACCACACTTCAGTAACCCCAGTGACTTCACTATGGATGGCTTGGAGACATTATTAAAAGGTAAGAAGGTTTATCCCTCACTCCACGTCTCCTGACTCTCAGGAGTTTCTGGTTACACTGACGCCACACAATATTGCCCGTTGTCCTCCGCATTTCTGATGCCATTGCAGGATAGTTCTCTTCTCGTCATTCTCTTTTAAGCAACAATGTATAGCAGACTTATAACGCCTTCACTTACGCAGAAATAAATTTAATGTTATCACCTTTTTATGTCATTTGCGAGCACACCAATGCCACAATGAGCATGTGAAAATAGCGAATCGTAGAATACGTTTCGAGAAACGTAACTGTTAGAAATGAGTCTGGGGCGGCTCTTTGATCATTGAAAAAGGAGGGCCTCTTTGATGGAACAGTGATAACTCGTAAGATGTGAGAAATGCTAACATTTCTTAGTAAATGTTACTAGGAATCTACGTCATTAAAAGCAGAATGGGACAGAGGGTAAGGAGCAGGAAGGATGTTGACTATAGCCGCTTGAAGGACCGAAACCCGCACTCGTTTGGAATGTTTTCGGGAAACGCTGGAAAATCGAAATTTAGCTGGCGGGATGCGTATTTGAACCCGTGTCCTTGGAATGCGTGGTCAGAGCGTTACAACACACGACCCATAACGCTCGGTCAGTCAAATGGAGGACTACAAGTTGTCGTGAACCGTCATAAAATAAAGACAGTTAATGATTTTTGCAGCAAAATCATAAACATGAGGTGACATGTAGAGCCGCCTTTAGGCTTTGTGGGCCCCTAGGCTACATGCTTATATTTTAAATTCGGGCCAGAAAATTTATTGGCTACCTTCTTTTTTTTAGCTCTACTAATGGCCCAGGCGGGGGCCCGGGGTTGTGGTGCAGGCCCCCTCTGAGTGGTGCGGGCCCCTAGGCTACAGCCTATGTAGCCCATGCTTAAATGCGGCCCTGGTGACATGTGAGTCTAGTAATTTCAAGCAGGTGCGAGAGTTCACCAACTGTTCAAAGTCTATGAGAGGGCTGAGGACTTTATGAATGGGGTACTTGACTAATTTTGAGAAAGTAGTCAGTATTGTAGCTGGTCATCTACTATAAACAAAAAAAATATTATTTCTTGAAATAACGAACGGAAAATAGCAAAATTTTGCATTTTTATGCGATGATTTGAATATTGGCGCCAAAACGCTCCCAGCTGTCAGTTAGTCTCTTGTGACGTCAGTTGTTGGCTCGTGCCATTGTAAACATATAGGCGGTATGCTTATTTTATTAATAAAATGGGTTCTAGAGTTTTTTTTTTTTTTTTATTTGTTAATGGCTTTCGGCGACTAAGCCATTCAGCCAGCTTAATGTGTTTATGATATCTCTTCATGTGAATTTTTTTTTAGATTCTCCAGTGCGTTTATGCTTCGTATGTATAGACACCACAGGACGGACAGGACATTCACACAGACACACAGACACACAACACTTAAACATCCATGCCCGCGGCCGGATTCGAACCGGCGACCTTCGGCACGTGGAGCTAGCACTCTAGCCCCTACGCTACCGAGGCCGGCAAAAGGTTCTAGAGTTTACAAATGGTGTGTGGTGCCTCTGTGTGTAAACACGACCTTTAATGCACCATACAAATTGTTTGTTTCCGTTCCACGCAACGAAGTAGTTGGAAAAAGTGGTTAATGCTTGCACGACGCGATCCGGCTTATGTGTCTACAACACCCTCAATATATTTTTGTGATGAACATTTTGACGAAAGTTTGTGCTTAATATTTTATTATGTTTAATAAGCTATGTACGTCAATATTTTGTGCTATGATAATTTAAATTATTACCGGTAAATAAATTACGACCCTGGAGGTTAAAATGCTGTTCGTTGTAAATGCATCTTTTTTTTTTATTGATATAGTTGCCGAACGAGTTAATAAGCTATGTACGTCAATATTTTGTGCTATGATAATTTAAATTATTACCGGTAAATAAATTACGACCCTGGAGGTTAAAATGCTGTTCGTTGTAAATGCATCAATTTTTTTTTATTGATATAGTTGCCGAACGATTTGGAAAACTATATGGAGTATCATATAATGGGATCAGTATCAAAAGTACTAATGAATAAAAAAAAATTAGCCTTTACTTTTGATTTCTGTCTTCGAGTTACTGAAGAATCCATCATCGAATTTAGATTTGGAGAAATTTTTCTTCTGGTCGAGGCCGCATTTCGACCTAACCACTTTTGAGATAGTATATCTCGAGAACGAAGCGAGATATAAAAAACTGTTATTCCTTACAATCAATTTGTCACGTTACTTAAGAATCTATCACGATTATCGTAGAATCCCCGCTTCAACGAATATCGAAAAATTTTCCTGAATAGGACGATAGTTTACGACTTTCTTAGAAAACATGATCAAAATATTTTTCTAGCTATACAAAAACTTGTATAACCTCTAATATAGAAAGAAAAAGCTTTATATTCACAACATTACTGCCGAAAAAATAGCGTCGAACGAATGTGAACAGACTTAACTTTAACTAACCCAGCGCGGCAAAAAATAGTTGTAGAAATCACTCAAGGATTATTTAAAATAGTAATTATACTAACAATTAAATACTGCACATGATTCTGCGAAGCAACAGTCATATTAAACACATTTTAAAAGATACTACAATGAAATACTCGAAATTACTCGAAATGTAGACCTGTTGATTAAAATCGCAAATTACCAATCTGTATTAAGTAAAACGCACCACTAACACACACGCTTCTAAAATACCTTATATTCTAACGTTTTATCGTAATATGGTATTATGTATAACATATAACAAGTAAGTATTTACTTGGACGTTTTGACATTCCGGAATTCTCGTGATGAGAAATCGGAGTTTGATGCAAAAACACTCCCAGCATCATCACGTCAATTCTGGGCAAATTAGAGCTATTTGCCTTGATAAAACCAACTTCCATTGCAAGTATAAGAAGAACAAATGTTTTACAGCCAGCACTGAAACCTTAACAAACTTAAATAAGCGACGGAAAGATGTTCTCCGCATGAGAATACACGGCAGCTAAACTGGCGCGGCCCAACAACTGACGTCATGCGCTCCGATTGGTGTTTCGTGTCACGTGACTAACAGCTGTCTTTTTGCATTTTTATTATATTAAAAATAGTATATTTTTAACTCCTATCCAAAAAATTAAGTTGATTTTCGGTATCCTAACAACTTACTCTATCAGTGTAAATTAAGGTTTCATGGTTTTATAGTTAGTGTCAAGAACCCCATTGTGCCCTTTGTCTCGCAGGTCATATTGGTTGGTGTGCACGTTCGACGTACAGACTACGGTGAGTTACTGCGTGATTATTTCATCGCTCCGAGGACAGCAGATGTGGGCTACTTCCGGCGAGCGGCGGCTCATATGAGAAAAGAGCTGGCCTCATTCAATAGACCTATAGCATTCGCTGTAGCCAGCGACGACGTCTCCTGGTGCCGCAAGTACCTTCTTCCGGCACTCGAACAGGACTTCCAGGTAAAATTCAAACAGAAGTAAGTAGAGAAGGCATATAGGATACTGGAATCCAAGAATGACTATACATCTTCCAAAAAGTAAAAAAATATATTCGAGTAATTTACAGAATAGGTTTAATTGTAAGTTTACAGAAGTTTCATTTTGATTCAATGCTATTAGGAAACATCCCACTGGAAATAAGTTTCTTGCCAATTTCCGTCCAGCATATCGAGCGTTAGTTCTGATCATCTAGATTTGCAGCAAAAGGTGGAGCATTCATTCCATTTTTAATGAAACCACATTGTGGTGGGTGCCTTGGTGGGCAAACTACATTACAATTATTTTTCATACCTTTATGATTAATAATTGTGGATTTTTAATTTTAATTGTTATGAAGGAGTGAAAATTTATTAATTTTGCAAGAATCTCGACGTTAGTTAGAATTTAGGAAAAATTGTCACAATATGACATTTATTTTCTTATCACTGAGCGAATTTACCGTTAACATTAACACAAATTGGCAAAATCATAAAAGCAAACGCTCAGAGTTACAATTAGCCGTCATGAGCAAGCAAACAATTGTATATTTACTTTTGAATATATCTCAGAATCAAAATGCAAGAAATAATGACAATTGGAAACAATGAAAAATACAAGTTATGACGACCTCAGATCAAGGTATCATAATACTGTGACTTTACAGTTAAAAAGAAAATCATGGGCGCCAGAATGAACAATATATCATTCGAAAATAACTAGTTCTGGCAAATTATGCCGCTAGCTCAGGGGTTTTTACAATTACAAAGTGAGAACATGGACCTATCCTCTCAAAGTCGCTTACGGGTTCTGTTTCACGGAATGCACAATCAGATGGCTTGGTCGTAATAAGTTACCATTGTAGTCCTGCATCTGATGTCTGCGGTGACTGTAGCGGACCCACGATATGTGAGATTATCTCACAAGTCGGCTATAGGCATCTCTGGTCTGACAATGCGCATCATCGCATTACCGGCTGTGTTGCTGCGATAAGCTTGCTCCAGCAAGGCAAGCTGCCAGCCAGAAATCGTACAGCGGCAGTTGGCGAGAGAAGCCAACTTTCCAAGTCCACCTCAGACTAGACTCGCATAGCTTGAACTCGAAGATCGAAGTCAGAATGTCCAGCTCCTCGCCCTTCGGTCCACGAGGAAACTTCTCGCTCCGCCCATTTGTAGTCTCGAAGCTCACATATAACAAAAATTCCCAGGATTTTGAGTTATACGCTCATTTTGATTGGATCTTCAGGTCGGAACCTAATATCACGTGATATCCTCGATATGTGATTTGGCCAAAGTATCTAACAGAGGTCGGACATATTCGGCTAAGTTCGCCGGGGTGAGAAGACATTCGGGTTTCCGACGGCAGGCTTTTCCCGCCAGGTGAGTGACGTTGTTGACCGCCCATCCCCAGGGAGCAGAGTGTGTGGTCTGGCAAATCCCAAATCCGCGACGTCCCGTCGCCATGATTCGGGAAGACCAAGATTAGCTTCAAGCCTACATAGCTCAATAATTCTTGAATATTCGCTTTACCAAGATACACTGTATGTTCATCATTTCATTACAGTCCTCACTTGGAATCTTGCGTACTTTATAAAATTACAACAAAAATCTATGTAGGTGGTCGCCCAAGATTTATGTAAATTACTCTTATATTATTACATATATAATAAAAATGCACCTTGTAACGTGGCGACAGCGTGTCATGTTACAATATGGCCGTCCGTTGGTGAAAAATGAAATTATGATAGAATAATTTTATTTTTAACTACCTAATTCTATCTCCATTGTGACTCAACAAAAACTTAAGCATTTTTATAATTACATTAATTTTAAATGTGATTCCAATAACCATCGGTATTCCTGCCTTGTAAGGTGAAAATATAACGGGAGCATATGTCCTTTTGGCCGTTTTACAATTCTTTACAAACAGAAGCACGTGAATTCAGGTAGCCTTCCCAAATGCAAAGTTATATTAAGCACAATACTAAAATATACATGAAAATAAATTATTTACATACATGTTATATAATAATAATCTTGAAAATAACTTGTATCAAATCTTATCATTAAATTAATAAAATGAAACACATTAATAAAACAAAACATTGTCAGAACACTTATACAAAAAGTGGTTGAACTATACATTGTATTTACAATTTAGCGTGATGTTTTACTCATGTGCATAAAAATAATTCTGCCTTCAACAAACATCCATATAGATGCTAGAGGTGAGCGTAAAATATCTCATTAAATTGCGCGGTTTTAATCTAAAAACAACGGAATAGTTCAGTCGGATTCGGTGACGTGATTTGCGTCATGACCGACGGTTAATTCAACAAGCATTTAGCAGAGAAGATGTGTTCGTGTTCATGGTCAAATATCACCAACTGTAATCTTGGATTTGAATAACGCGGCATTTACTTATAATTCAACGTGGTGTGGAATGAACGATGCAAGTGCATGTTTTCGTGTGTTACGTAAATTATGAACCTTACTCGTGGAATGTTAGGTGGTCTCCTAATTAGTCATTCATTGGTCGACATCTCTAACTTTTAACATACCGTCTGTGAAGTGATTGCGAATTTCATGGCGAAAGGAAACTGTATTTTCTCATGGGTATATGTAATGGAATTTCTATAAAATTTACCATTCCCATTTGAGACATTATACATATTATGCGGTTTGACCTGACCTTTTGTCATCGTCAACCAAAGTCGCTGTAGCATCTTTGGCATACAAGCGGACCTGAAATATAACCATTTCGCACATACCGGTAAAATGAAAGGATAATGAATAGCGTAACTATCATTCCTCAGTAATATTACGATTCCTTCACAATGGGTCTATTGATGACTCGAGATTATCTCGACATTCAAAGAATAAAATATTTCTCTTTATTTAGGAGTTATTATAATACTCTTAACATGTCCGTATACTCCACTTTTTATGCCGAAATCCATCCCAGTTAGCGAATATTTTTCTTTTATACACTTATGCTTCTTTAGCTTGTATGAAAAAGGTTGTAAGCTTTGTGCATAGAACGGTTCAATCTCAGGTTTTCCGTTTGCCAATACAAAGCAATTTTGAGATTTCACGCCAGCAGAATACTATGAATCTATATAAAGCAAAAATATAAACTTTTCAATTATTTTCGTTGAGTGCACACAATTCTGAGCAAAACATGTGCTGTCCAACAATGACTGTTTTAATCTATTTTATGGAATACTATACAATTTACAGTTAGGGTACGCGAAATACCGCTAGAACGAGGCGTGAAACGTTGGGCACTCAGTGATGACCCTAAGTCCAACATATGCGCTCCCTGACAAAATTCTTGGAAGACGCATTGTACTAGCGGATCCCTTAGCCTTGCTAACGGGCTCAGCTGACAACCAGGTACCTGGGTTACACGACATTCTGGTCTGTCTACCCCTCCAGCTGATTTCATTGATGCGCCAGAATTTTGTTTCTGAAGCAAAATATTTGTCTTTCGACCTGAACGGGCACAGAAAAATTTCCCTCTGCTTTTCGATCATGACGATATATGCTGTCATGCCTTTCTGTTCAATGGATATTCAAACCGAAACGCTTTACGTAAATAATCCGGCACTGCGCGTCTGGTAATGCACATTCCATACTCACAACTGCGATCTGCAGTGATTTTTGCACTGTATCAACGCTTCGTTCATTCTTCACGCTATCCTTTTATGGTAGACCCTTTTGCTGTGGTGAATACACCATGAACATATGTTTTGTAATTCCTCTTTAATCAGCGCTTCAATATTTGCCTAAGTCATTTATTATCTCCCCATCTACTGTGTGGAAGTATGACCTTTACTTACACTTTTAGCTAGGTTTTACTTTCACCTAGCCTTTCCATTTTTATTACCTAGGCCTAGGCTTTTGTGTTACTCGGACGCAAATATAGCACAGTAAATTTCTATAGTACTGTGTTTGTTTTCTTACTTCTTCACAGCACAGGATTTTATACAAATCACCACGTTATCTTTATGCCTCTATGTTTTATCAGAGCAATTGTAACGTCAAAACATGTTTCCTATGTAAGCTGTGGCGATTCCGTATATCAGCCTTAGCTAGTTAGCGAAGTGTCCCGCTGTGGCAAGGGTGTCTACCTGAGGGGATCTGGACCTTCCACCAGAACAATGATCCTGGATTAGCGGTCTCCGAATACCTGTGTCGGTGTTGTTACAAACACGTCGATACATTCAAGGTATTCGCGTTTAACATTTTCAAAATTATCCACAGTGTTTATATGATGCGAGTTTCTTCATCACCAAGTTATTTCCTTATTAAATAAATTTTACTCAACTACTTAACTTCGTATTTACATTCCACACTTCATCCGAAATTACCATTTCTAATTTTATTGCGGGCTTGCGTAGTAGCGACAGTTTCTCGGTGCGTGTCTATCCCTTGCGTTCGAATGCGTCATTTGTTCACTCGAACGAATTTGGTATTTCGCTCTGATTGCCTATACACAGCATTATTCTGTACACGCGCCGTTTTATTTTCGAATCGATGGTGATTCTTGTTGCTCGAATGCCAACGTTTCTTCGGATCTCTGTCCGGTTGATGGTCCCGGTAATTGTGTCGGTAATTAGTCTTTATATAACACCGTTTATCCGTTACCTGACCTCTGTTGTTGAAATTATGACTTTGATCGACTCTCACCGGATGATCCTGAATTTGATTTATGCCGATCCTATCCAAGTATCTCAAGGTTTCCAAGAATTGCTTTTGTGTGGTGATTGCGGGGTGCTCAGTCTAACCTGAATCTCTGCAGGGAAATGCTCAGTGAGGGCGGCATTTAGTTCTGTATCTGTCATGGGTCTGTCCAGATATTCCGACAGAGTGATAACCTTGAAGCATATACAAACATTGACTCGCCTTTACTCGCCTCAAACTTTCCCTGGCAGATCCGAATTCGGGTTTGCCTCTGTTCAGTCGCCGTCCAGAATGCACTTAAAAATGTATTCTTGAATTCCGGGTATGCAAAATCAACTTTACAAAAAGACTTAAACCAAAGCTTCTCCTCAGGACCAAGACATAAAAATGCAACACGAGTCTTTAGATCTTCAGGTGTGCCTTTTAGATCAAAGTAATTTTCCAAATCATTTATATATTCTTTTGGATGAATTCCCTTTCGCACTTCGAATTTTGGGAGTACCAATTCGTCTTGCGTGTACGTTCTGCTTCAGGAATAATGGATAATGTCTCTCATTTATACCGTTTCTAACCATCGCTTCAGTTGCCTTACATTTTGAAACAATGTCAGCCTGGAAGGTATTTTGCATTTCGCGCACTTCCTGATAATTTTGATGCAGTAATTTCACTGAATTATCAACTTCAACCATTCTCTCAGACCGCGGAGAGCGTTTGACGTGTTTTATTACGAAAATCTGAAACCAGCTGTTCCGTATTTAAAATACTTGTCGTGTGTTTCGATTGAACATCTTCTAACCTTTCACATCTCATATCCAATTGATTTGATGTGCTCTGAATACCAGATATTTCCTTTCGAATTTTTATTTGAAAGTCATCAAATTTTTCGTTTACCTCTTCGCGAAAATCAGCAAACTTAGTTTCCACTTGGTTACTTAAAGTACTCAGTTTCTCGAGCATATGTGCATTCCGTTTGTGTATTTCTGCTTGCTGAGCGTTAAGTTGTGTTTGAATTACTTCCAGGTGTTGTGCAATTAACTTTTGTACCATTTCAAGTGTTGGCACTTGCAAGTTACGTGGATGTTCAGTCTCATTAATGCTTCTTTCAGGAACAACCAAATCGGTTTTATCATGTCCTGTACTATTATTTCGCCTTTCCAAATGTTCACGTTCGTTATTTGCACTGATTCTGGAATTAACAGTCGATTCAAGTACTCGCTTAGCTGTTGTCCGATTCTCTATCGTTTCCAATATATCAGGCCCATAGCTTAACTTCAAAACAAAGCGAGATGTAGCTAATACGTTATTCAGCCATAATCCATTTTTGTACACATACCTCGCTAAAGTTATGCAACCAATAGTCAACGATCGCCAAGATCCGACTGGTACAAAGTAATCTTTGACAGTGTCAATTGAAATACCAGACAGCGCCAAAATTACAAGTAGGAAACAAATTAAACGCATCAGGATTTTACTGCTGTCCAATTTCTTCGATAAACTATTTACTCGGTTCTCAAGAAATATTTTGTTGTCAGCCAGTGACTTATCAAATTTATTGCTCAAATCTGCCTGAGATTTCTGAAATTGCTCCATTATTTGGAATAGAGGTGTCAAATCCCCTTGATATGCCATGTTTTTAGTATTAACCGCCATTTAAGTGTATAAAATCAAACACGACGCAATTTTAACACAAATGAGAAATTTCCGGTTTTCAAGAAAAATCACACATATACACCCCTCCAAAATACAGCAAAAGAAAAGCAACGATGAATCATGCAACAACACAACACCATGAAAGCAGACTTACTTTCAAACACATGGGCAAAACATGCGTGTCTTTAATTTTCTTAGAAGCTACCATGCATTAAGAAATCAACACTGACGTTACTCATTTAAAATTTTTAAACTGATCACAAAATTGTTACAATACAAAGTGTATTGCATCTCAATTGAAATACACAAATGAACTTCCTTTTAATGCGTTGAAACAAAATAAATTTTATGCATTGAAACAAAATGAACTTTATGCATTAAAATACAAGTGAAACATCAAAATAAAATCTTGTATGAATATCTATTGACTACAAGAATGATAAAACAGCCAAAAACCATGTGCAACATTCCATGAAACTTTCTGAATTTGGGCTCCAAATTGTATTAATTTGAATTAGTGCCACCAAGTTCGCAGACATTAAGAAGTAATGTCTCATCTGGCACCAGCGTTGGGCGACATTATGTGGTGGGTGCCTTGGTGGGCAAACCACGTTACAATTATTTCTCATACCTTTATGATTAATAATTGTGGATTTTTAATTTTAATTTATATGATGGAAATTTATTAATTTAGCAAGAATCTCGACGTTAGTTGGAATTTAGGAAAAATTGTCACAATATGACATTTATTTTCTTATCACTGGCGATTACAAGTCTGAGCGAATTTACCGTTAACATTAACACAAATTGGCAAAATCATAAAAGCAACGCTCAGAGTTACAATTAGCCGTCATGGCAAGCAAACAATTGTATATTTACTTTTAAATATCTCAGAATCAAAATGCAAGAAATAATGACAACTGGAAACAATGAAAAATACAAGTTATGACTACCTCAGACAAAGGCATCATAATACTGTGACTTTACAGTTAAAAAGAAAATCATGGGCGCCAGAATGAACAATATATCATTCGAAAATAACTAGTTCTGGCAAATTATGCCGCTAGCTCAGGGGTTTTTACAATTACAAAGTGAGAACATGGACCTATCCTCTCAAAGTCGCTTACGGGTTCTGTTTCACGGAATGCACAATCACATGGCTTGGTCGTAATCAATTACCATTGTAGTTCTGCGTCTGATGTCTGTGATGAGTGTAGCGGACCCACGATATGTGAGATTATCTCACAAGTCGGCTATAGGCATCTCTGGTCTGGCAATGCGCATCATCGCATTACCGGCTGTGTTGCGGTGATAACCTTGCTCCAGCAAGGCAAGCTGCGGTTAGCGAAAGAAGTCAACTTTCCAAGTCAACCTCAGACTGGTGCGATCGAAGTTAGAATGTAGAATGTCAGCTCCTCGCTCTTCGGTCCACGAGGAAACTTCTTGCTCCGCCCATTTGTAGTCTCGAAGCTCACATACAACAAAAATTCCCAGGATTTTGAGTTATACGCTCATTTTGATTGGACCTTCAGGTCGGCACCTAATGTCACGTGATATCCTCGATATGTGATTTGGCCAAAGAATCCAACAGAGGTCGGACATATTCGGCTAAGTTCGCCGGGCGAGAGAACATTCGGGTTTCGGACGGCAGGCTTTTCCCGCTCGGTGAGTGACCCATCCCCAGGGAGCAGGGTGTGGTCTGGCAAATCCCAAATCCGCGACTTTCGCCAAGGCTCGGAACACCAAGATTAGCTTCAAGCCTACATAGCTCAATAATTCTTGAATATTCGCTTTGCTACGATACACTGTATAAGTTCACCATTTCATTACAGTCCTCACTTGGAATCTTGCGTACTTTATAAAATTACAACAAAAATCTATTCACGTGGTCGCCCAAGATTTATGTAAATTACTCTTATATTATTACATATATAATAAAAAATGCACCTTGTAACGTGGCGACAGCGCGGCTCGTTACAAGCTGGAGTAGTTGCTCTCCTCTGGCGTTATTTCTCCTTGAGTTCCAAGCGAAGTGTTTGGCGTTTAGGTCGCCCCCTATGATGACTTTGTTGCCAAGCGCTAGAACCTCATCCAGGTCAGACTCCATTAGATTACCGTTTGGTGGCAGGTATGCAGCAGCCACCGCAATATGGCCTTCTTGCGTGGATATCCTGATTGCTGTGGCTTCTAAGTCTGTGAGTTGCTGTATCGTCAATGGCTCGTGGGTGAGGTTTTTGCTAACGACAATAGCCGTGCCGCCCCCCCGTCTGTTGATCCTGTCTGAACGGTATAATTGGTATCCCGCGAGTCGAAAGCTGTCCCTCGGTTTCAGGAAGGTCTCCGAGAGGAGGGCTATTTCGATTTTCTCTCGCTTTAAGAACTCCAGTAGTTCTATTCTTTTGTTTTTGACATTGTTGCAGTTCCACACTGCTATTTTCAGTTTGTCGTGCTGTGGAAGAGCCATTAGGCCATCAGGCTCGTTACACCTTGCACGAGTGCTATTAGCTTGTTCCATATGCCTCTGGCCCTTTTAAATCTTTCCATTGTTTTCTTCAGTGTTTTGAAAAATTTCGCGAGGTCGTTCCCGAAGAATTCGGAGTTGTCCTCCTGGTCTTCGACTTCCTCATTTTTCTTTTCCATTCTGTTGGATTTGGGTTTCTGCTCTTCATGTCTGCGGGTGTGTCGACCTTTGGCGGAGTCGGCATATGTTGTTTTCTCTTTTTTTCCTGTTGTTTGGTTTGAGTTTCTTGCTGGTGGTTTCTGACTGGTGTTTGTAGAGTGGTTTTCCTTCTGTCTTTCTTTCTTGTCTTCCTTGCTTTGCACTATCCTGATGGGACGTAGCAGCTCTTGATATTTTGGGCAGCCTCTCCATGATGCTGCGTGGTCGCCCGTGCAGTTGATGCATTTGCCTTCTCAGTTTTGGCTAGTTTGCACTCCTTGCTTGCGTGGAGTTGGGCACATTTGACGCAGCGGCTAGGTAGTCGGCAGTAGTTTGCTGTGTGGGCCGTGTCTTTGACACCTCGAACATTGTGGTGGTCCATCTTGGCTCTTGTAACGCTCGATCCTCACACGTAAAAACAAAATTGCTCTCTCATTGTATATCTCTTCTGATTTTTTGTTGAATGGAAGGGTCACCGTGTATGTTGCCAGTGGTACAAGTTCACGCGTATCTGCGTTCCTCCGTTTAAACTGGTGGATTGCGGTAACATTGTAGCCTTTCAAGAGAAGGTCTTCTTGTATATCCTCTATAGTTGTAGTGGCTGGTAGTCCTTTGATAACTACCCTTAGGGGCTTTTCCTCAGGCAGCTGGTGACTGTAGTAGCTTATTTTGTTTTGGTTGAAGAATTCTTTTATTGTGAGATAATCCTCCTTGTTTTCTGCGAAATATTTCAGGTATCCGTCACTGAATCTCGCCCTTAATCCTCCAGTGAGTTTGCTTTTCAGCGTTGTGTTCAGTGCTGTGTAATTAGGCACTTCCTGGATCACAATGGGCGGAAAACGGATTTTTGGTGTAGGGGCTGGATTGTCTTCCGTTTTTTCTTCCTCTGGTTGATGGTTATTACTTCCAGCCAGTGGGGTGTAGCGATTGCTTGTAGGTACTTCTTTGCTGAATCCTTGGTTTGCATGCGTTTGGCGTCTAGGTCTCTGTCTTCCTTTCTTTTTTGGAAACTCAAATTGTGCTTCTTGAGGGTTTTCCGAGTCTTCGTGTCCATTTTGTGATGGGGCTTCATCCTTGTT
>JARYHS010009173.1:0-10000 GCA_031002005.1 Vandiemenella viatica | reverse complement strand
TCGTTGCTATGCTCTCCGCTCCAGTATGTTTTCTCCTTAACACATACCTAAAGCGACGCAGGCTTCGGTAAAACTCAAATTATAACGGGGGTAGGCAGTTATTTTGGATTTTTGTTGGAATATTCCCATTTTTTTCCTAGACCATTTAACTGATCCTCTTTATTATCAATCGACCCCCTTTCGACCCCCGGGTATTAATCGACCCCCGGAGAACTCTTATCGACCCCCAGGGGTCGATACCGACCACTTTGGGGACCCCTGATATACAGTGAAACCGTAAAGGCCCGTTCCCACGATCCCTTGTAACGAAGGCGAGACGGGACGGGACGGGACGAATACTCGACCACACGCCATGGGAACAGGGCCGCCTCTGCTAATGGAGACGAGACGCAGCTACCCACTCTGAGTCGGTAAAAATCACAGGCGTGTGTAGCGGTGCGGTGTTGCCATCGATTTGCAGCAGCTGTGCGCAACTCTTCTGTTGCTGTAAAGTGCTCTGTGCCAAACGACACTAGGCAACGTGGTGCGGAGGTGTTGGCAAGGTAAACTAGGACTAATCTGCGGCCCGCGGTCGTCCCTACACTTCGGCTAATGAGGTCCCGTCTAGTCTCGCCTTCGTTACAAGGGATCGTGGGAATGCACCATAAGACACTGTTGATGATCATTTATTCGTTTGGTGGATACACAAAACCCAGCGAACACGTCGAGGTCTTTCGGAAGCATAGGCGTGTATGGGCTGCTCCGGGTTTACCCTCTCCTTCTTTCATCTCTAATCCACAGCACAAGCCACACTCTGCACTGAACTCTTACACAGTCACAGCCATTCAAACTCGTAACAACTTTTCGTACGTTTTCATACTAGAAACGACATCAGTTACATCTCCTTGAAACGTTACTTTGTGGAGGTAACCATCTAAGCTTTGACACAGAGTACGATCCACACTTCGACTTCAATATTTTTGCTTAGAGGACTCACTGAAAAGACTAGTAGTCGCATTTGTGTTACATACGTATGTTTGTGAACATCTTGTGACCTACAATTTAAAATCTAAGGGGAATGAATTAAGTATTATTAAATAATAACATAACGTGAAGCTACAGACACTCAAAATCGGTCCATCGGGACGTGTACGAAGCAACTAGATGTACTTTATGTCGTCGTAGACACTTTGGGAAAAGGGTAGTAAGTGGAAAATATCAAGCTAGTCTGGACTTAAAATTTACATTACCTTATTCTCCATTCATAAGGTGATGACGGCATTAACATGTTTTATGTTTGGTGAAAATAATTCTTTTCTCACCGGAGTTGGGGAATAAAGATTACTCAAACATGGGGTCAAGCTAGTGTTCTCCAAAATACCAGGTTCGAACGTTGTCACTGGTCAATCAGACTTAATTACAAGTTTTTTTTTTTTTTTGAAACATGTATAAGAAGTACAGCGCTATTGCAAATAATTGAAGCTATTTCACAAATTTACTGTTTGACAAATTGTCAAAATAACTTTACAGTAATGTAAAACAACTCAAAATTTTTTTGACCTATTTCAAGTGTTCTATATGTGTACTCTCACTGTAGATATTAAGTCGATAATTAAGTTCTTTCCACACTCGGAACAGCATGTCCCTATCAATCTGTTCAAAAGCACTGTTTAGGCCAGATGGCAGTTCTGGCAGATTTGTTGCTAGAGGAGGCTTAAGCACTGAATCTTTCATGTAACTCGCCTCCCCCCCCCCTTTTCTCAAAAAAAAAACTTTTTCAGCGCTTGTCGCATCTTCAATGACTGCTCACGTATGCGGTCTAGTGGCAGAAATATAAAATGCGGCTGCAAAACGATTTGAGATTTCCTATCTGACTGTAAAGTTTTGTGACAATACATCAAATAATATAGCTACAGTAAATTTGTTAAATCATTTACAATAACTCTTTATTCAGAATGCCTAAAATGTTATGTAGATTCTGTGCACTGCTATCTGCATCTTGTCCTTAAGAGATACCCGATTACTTCCAAATTAGTCACTAGTTTTATACTCTCCCATTCACGAGAAGAAAGTAGTTGATTGACGTCATATCCTCAAGCATTGCTAAAGCTACGAAGTCAGTTATCTACATCATTGTGCCCGGATGAATCTAACGCATACATACGGACCGTTCAAACACTGTGCCTCAAGTTTCGGGGAAGGTTCCGACTTGCGGGAGCACAAGGTACTGTGCGTCTTGGTTACTGCGGGCCTGCTCATAAATTTATGCCCGAACTAGGTCCGCGGCGGTGTCTGGTGGGCTATCCAGGGCCATAACTCACCGGCCCATGAGATACAGCTGTGCGTGCAGGCCACGTGCATTATTCCGGTCGCGGGTCGGTCCGCTGTCGCATTAAACAAGCCCCTCTTACAGCCCCCGGCCGAGATTAAACACAGTTCTTGAGTTTCCCCGCCGGGCTGGTCGTAAATCTCAGGCACGGCACGCGAACACTCAACGCCGGATGTGGCGAGCCATCTGCGGCCGGGTCTGCGATCTGCGCGGTGACGTCACAATTAGTGGGCGGGGCATCGCGTGGCCACGAGCGCCACTCTGCGCCAGATGTAACTGGCCGCTGAAAGAGCGATAATAGTCGGGGGACGTTGTAAAAACCAAGAACCTAATATAAAGTCATTATAATAAAGAAAACTAATAACTAAAACCTAGTATCCCTACCCTCCGCTCCTGGCAAGATTAGCCTAAGGCTAAATGCCAAAAAAAAAAAAAAAAAAAAAAAAAAAAAAAAATAGTCGGGGGGCATGAATTCTGTTTTCTGATGCCCAGCACTGCATGAAACAGATCACGACCTCAGTGTTACCTCAAATTAAACTTTCCTCTTTTTCTCAGTCCGAGCAGCAATGACAATTCGGTACAGTAGTTGTTGTGACAGCACCCAAATGTAATTGAAATATTCTGGTTTTTGTACCAATATTTCATTTGGAGTATATTTCTTAAAATATTTCTATAAGCGTCATTACACACACACACACACACAAAAACCAAGTTTCACGAATTCGTTCTAGTACCGGATTAACCACGTAGTAGGGAGTAGCAAATGCTACTGGGCCTCGCGCCTTCTAGGGGGCCTCGCACCTCCTAGGGGAGCCCCGCACCTAGGCTAGATGGGCGACCTTTTTTTTAGCTCTACAATTTTCACCCGGACGGCGAAAATTAAGGGCCCCTTCTACACATTTGCTACGGGCACCGGGCTGTCTTAATCCGGCCCTGATTCGTTCCTCAGACACCGTACATTTATCTGCTGTGGTACCCCGAACCACGTGGTTTCTTATAGTCCTTCTACAACACAAAACACATCAAAATAAATCATCAGGTATTTTACCTGGATTCTCTAACGTAACGAATAATTTTATTAATTTGTTTTCGTGCATTAAAAGGTGCAAATTCTGTATTTACATTTTTTGTAATTTTTATGCAAATACATACCAGGAAAGAATGGATAGTTTGTCCAGAATGGAAGTAAAATTCTGCAGTGATTCCATTATGACCTTGGAAAAAAAAACAATTAAATTAAAATGCTTACCTTTTTAATCATTAAGAAGCATTAACATTCCTGAATAAAGATTATGGTTGGTAAATGATTATCTATCTTCTTCTCGCAGTTGTAATATGCTGATAATTACATATTCATCCAACAACTCAGATAATAAATAATATGCTGATAATTACATTTTCATCCATGAACTCATTTAATAATCAGGACTCAAGCCAATGAAACTTTAATAATTTTCTAAATTACACAATCACCAAATACAGACTATAATATTCAAGCTGATAGTAATAGATGTATTTCAGTGTACAGAGAATATGTAGTGTTATACATTTGGAAATATTACATTTAAAGACGTTCTGTAGCAGCAAATATCTGTGAGGAATACGAGCAATTTAAATCATGTTGAATATGTGATCAGGTTTCGTATTAGGATTCAGCTGGGAGCAGGTAGATCTGGTCTGTGCGTACTGTGCCGTGCCAGAGGACCTCTGGGAGACGGTGATGGCTGCTGCTGGCCCCCATGGGCCCCGTTGTCCTGCCCCAGGCGCTGAGCCCCTTGTCAGGTAGCCGGCTAGAGACAGTATATCAGCACCGTTCCATCCACCTCGGAGGTGACCCGGAGTATTTCTGTACTCCATCACCAAACACAAGACACCTTGATAAGCTTTTGGTCAATGACTAAATCTTGCTATTCAGACCTGTCTAAAATTAATGATGATTTTTTTCTACTGACTTCTTCTACATCTACATCCATACTCTGCAAGTCACAAACATTGTGGGTGGCAGAGGGTGCTAAGCACCAACCCTAAACCCGCGCATTCCAATCCCGAATAGTGCGAGGAAAGAAGGAATACATATAAGTATCAGTACGGCATCTTATTTCTCTAATCTTATCCCTCCGGTCATTACGACCTAAATAGGCTGGCGGAAGAAGTATTTCATTGCACTCGAAATTTAAAATTTTTTCGCATATTCTCCAATAAATTCGAACGCAAGCTACGTCGTCTATCTTCCAAACTATCCCAGCCCAAACTATGTATCAATTCTGTGACGCTTTCATAAGGGCCTTAGCAACCAGTCACGAATCGAGCGGCTCTCCTCTGCACCCTCGCCACTGAGTCAATCAGAACCTTGCGATACGGATCCCAAACTCCACAACAGTAATACAAATGCGGACGCACTAGTGTTCTATACGCTGTCTCCTTTGTATGAGCATTACAATTCCTCAAAATACGGCCTATGAATCGCAATTTAGAATTCGCCTTGCCTACGACGGAAGTTGTGTGCATGTCCCATTTCATGTTGCTTTGTACTATCACCCCCAGATACTCCAGGGAAAAAAAGCGTGTCAACAGCTGAATTGCTTATTTTGTACTCGTGAACAAACTGATTCTTTTTGTTACTTATCCGCATTGCCTTGCACTTTTTGCAATTAAGTCTTCCACATGTTGCTGGCTTGGTCGCCATAGGTTTTACCTTACCCCACAGGTTACTGATTACTAATGTTCTTGATTGAGTTCAATAGTTCTAACATATGACTATCGACGAATCGCTTTCGGTTTATATTTATTTCACCATGAGCTATAAGTTAACACAAGGCACCACACTTCTACAAAGATGCTAAGGAAAACATACAAATATTCCAGCAATCAAACTCACAACCGACTGTTTATTATTTTATTTTGCGTATAATGCGTATGACATTTACAACATTCAACAACAATTATACTATAAACACACGACTGTAAACCCGAAAATCACTGACTTACAACTAACTTTCAACTAACACTACTCGCCACCCCCACGAGTTTAAATAAACACTGCAGAAACATCTAGAAGGGAATAAAGAGTGTCGACGGATGTTACTCGAACGGCGACAATGCAGCCAATAATCAAATATACAATAAAACAATCATAATTACTACAAAATCATACACAATCATTAGAAAACTCCTTGAAATGAATGTTAATACTGTTCACATGCATTAGATTACAAAATTATCAACATTAACCAGTCTAAACTGTCGAGAATTGTTCTCCAAACATCGTGGCTCAGATCAAAATTTCCAATTACAACATTTAATTAATATTTCATGCATAATACTGTCCCTAATCGTATTGCATATCATTTACGTAGTTTCTCTCCATAAAACAATATTAATTTACATGACCAATAGACACAAATCCACAATCACACGAATAATATACAAATCCCAAATTAATCAACTCCCAACTTTTTTTTTATAAACGTTTCTCGGGAAACAAACCGAGTGATGTTGTTATTAATGCACAATATTTCGGCGACTTTATTCTCCGTCGCCGAAATATTGTGCATTAAAAACAACATCACTCGGTTTGTTTCCCGAGAAACGTTTATAAATAAACAACGCCGAGAAAGATTACATTCATTTATAACTCCCAACTTGTTATAAATACTCGCAATTCTTAAAATAACATTTCATATAAAGGCTGTGTCTGAAGGCTGTTATAACCTCGTAACATGATAGCATGTTGTAATTAAAGCTTTAAGTCTATACAGATATGTAGCAAAATACTGGATACCAATAAAAGGATGATTATTCATTAAATTGTTTAAAGACAGGTAGAAACCGTTATGAAATAAACACATGGCCTAGTCCACCTTGTCTCATTTCACCGTATTTTGTGAATATCAGATGCTGTAGGATGGCTTCGCACACCCACAAACACACACATGTTTTCGGAGCAGCGCTACGACGATAAAAACAGTTTCCCCATTACGAGCCTTTTTCAAGAATTACTTAATCCAACAACCAACTTTAGGTTATCTTTTCATCATTGCAGTCGATAGAAGAAAAATCAAAGGAAGCTTGTTCTGTTTCCTGCACCTAGTTGTATTACTTTACAACTGCACGTATTAGGTCGTTAAAGGGAAACTTCCAGCGAGCTAAATATTCCATTAGAAGGCCATTATTTTAAACGTGCATGAATAATTTTTAAATATTGATTCTTATATGATGATATGACTTTACAACGTTTTATTTGTTAAGAATAAGCGCTCTAAATCTCTATAGCAAAATAACTATTCGAATTTCTACTTTCGGCAGCCATGTATGTTTCTATTTATTTATTTATTTTTACTTGCGGCTTTACGCCTCGTCGACTTCTAGCTCATTAGAGGTGGGATGGGAACGGAAAGGAATTCGGCCATGGCCGTTTCAAGGAAGCATCCTGGCATTCGCCTGGAGTGATTTGAGGAAACCATTGAAAACCCAAATCTGGATGCCCGGAAGTGGATTCGAACCGCAGTCCTCCCGAATGCGAGGCAAGAGCGTTAACCGCTCACCCACCACGCTCGGTATATGTTTTGGGAACATGTAATTAACACAAAATCTTACGACTATGGATTCTCGACATTTATTGAGCTTTTGGGTCTTTATTCGTAATTCATTTGTGTTTATTAGCGTCTGAATATTTTTTGTATTCCAGTAAATGAGTTCGTAACATAATCGGGAATAAATTTCTGTGTAATTTAAATTTGCAAATTTTTTTATTCTGAATTATAAAATATAAATTATATTCACACGTCTCTGATAATCTCGCTGTACTGCAGACAAAAGTAGTTAAAAGTTCTCCTAATAAACCGTAATAAATGTGTTATGTTAGATAGCAACTGTGTTTACAATTTCATACCGTTGGTTATCTTTAACGGTCATCTTATTCCTGGACTACGTAGAGTATCCCCAAGGTACGTGCATCTAGTAATCTGAATCATATTACCGATAAATGTATGTGCAGAACAGGTTCGTTCCTCAATTTATAAAATAACAACACAAAAGCACGTTTATAGGAATATTTGCATTATTCGCTGTCAGATGTGTACACTCGCTACATTCCCTTGGGTTCTGAGTGAAGTCTACATCAGTAAGAGATAAGCCCAAAAAAGAAGAGTTCCTCAGTTTCTTGAAATGTGAAAAATGCGAATTTCTCTGCTTCGAAACCGCTAATACGATACAAATATGCCACATGAAACAATCCCTTTCCACGGACAACAGTAAATTTTCGGGATGATGGGAGTTAAGTATACATCATTCCAGAAGCAGGTGTCTAATTTGGAATAAAACTGGTTATTAATAATTGCGAAGTATAAGTCGCATAATACAGTGTTACGTAGTTTATATCATATTTGACTCTCTTCAGTTAAAGTTTGGTGGTACCGTATTTAAGTAACTCAAGTGAGTTTGTGTGGCTTTACTATATGGTGACAGGGTTCAGGCTACCTCGCATCCTGCCTAAGTCGTCACTCAACCAGCATTTAACGTGAAATCAGGTCCAAGGTGGGTGTAGCGTGCTTCACTTAGACAAAGGAGATCATGTTAAGTGTCCATTATCATTCCTAGACACACCGAGAACCTTGAACGTTCAAAGTAGTTGCTTTAAGCATGTACCTACAAGATCCCTCTTTTCACTAAATAAACCCTATTTCTTAAATACAGGGGTTATGCTGCGGACAACACAATAAACTTTCTTTATAACAGAATAATGCAAAAACAAAAACAAAAATTCCAACATATCTTACAAAAAAAATATTTTAATTCATTAGACCACGAATAGCACTGCAGAAAATTTGAAGGAATTTTGGTCATGGCGTTTGGAAGAAATCATCCCAGCATTTTCCTGGAGTGATTTCGGAAAACAATGTAAAACTGAAATCCTGATGGCCAGAAGGGAATTTCAAGCCACGTCCTCCAAAATGTCTAGTCCTAACATTACCGCTCATCCGTCAAGGTCGAAAAGTTCGCCTTTAGTGCTATCATCTCAAATTTTTCAAGGTTTTTATTTTTAATTCTGTGGTTTGATAATTAAAGACGTAACCAATGATGTAACATTCGCTGACCAAACATGTTGATCAGATCTTCTGTACATTATATGTGTATTGATTTATACAACATTTGCCTAGAAAGTTTCTATTATGGAAGTATTCAACGATTTTTGTCCAGTTCGCTCTGCTAAATATCTACTTCATTTAGCGTAGTTTAAGACACACACTGCAATAACCCTTCGCTAAACGCATTAATTAATCCACGAATTTGAATAACTAAATCAATTAAAATACATTATTATTATTATTATTAATGGTTTGGAAACATTAAAAAATGAATCGTTAACTTCATTTAACCCTCAAGTAGAGTGTTAAGATAAAAATACAACAATTATTACATTTAAAACTGAACTTAAACTAATCAGTATTTACCAAAATTAAACATGCCCCTGACTTTTCCTTAACCTGGGTTATTTACTTTGCCCAAGCTCTTACACAAATTGTCTTAGTGTCTTTCAAATCGCCCATTAGTATGCTCCTAAATATACACAAACAAAACTTGAAAAACAATTTATAAACAACAGGATATTAATTGTAAAAACAGTGCAACATCTACGAATACAATTCCTTTTTACAATGACATTTCTTCAGACAAACATTCGAAATTACTATAGGGTACCAATTAACAATTACTACAATTTTCGGCAGGTACTATGTCGGGTAATTTCAAATTAGAGCATTGAGAAAATAACGGCCTTTCTGACACTGACAGCTTCTTAGAATGCACATTGAGATAACATAAGATGGACTCTTGATGTAGAATATATTCACAAGTTGGTTTACCATATTTATGCCACAGCTGAGGAACATTTGAGAGCTTTATCAGATCCTCTTATCTCTAAACGATCGCCTTGATCTGCCACAAGCTGACGTCTGCAACCTGCTGAACACAGATGATTCTCCGTTCCGTTACTGCATGCTATAGATACTTGCGGTAACAGCACAACTCCTCCGTTGTCTTAATGTCTTCATATACAAAATTCTCGTAGCCAATCGTCTTACTTTTATGCTTTCTGGCTTTCGTCATTGGCTCACTAAGTCTCGTGGTGGTGGCGAAGTACTTTTCCCAGAAAAAATGCAGTGTCCCTGTGCCAGGTTTGGCCGTTAGCACGCGGGACGCTATGCTTTCCAATGGTTTTCTGGCGTTACGCCCATTCATTAATAATAATCGAGGGTTTAAATTGAGGACAAGCACAACGCTAAAACCTGATTGTGTAATGAATATGAAAATAAAAATTTTGCTTTAATATTCTACCCGGTGTAAGCACACTAAGACACATGCAGTGGTACTGCATCTCTTCTATCAATCTTCTTTCTTATTTTATTTTCTTGCGGTCAATAAAAACAATGCTCTTGCGAAATTTCATCACAAACGATACAAATACGGTGCAATTGCGTGACTGTTTGTTGTTAATAAAATAATTTGAGAATGAAAAGAAAAGTTATCTTACTAAAAGCAATTTTTGTTTAATGTGCTTGCCAGTATTAATTTTTTACTTTTTTTTATTTTGAATTTACACAGTTTGTGAGAGACATATTCTCAACGACCTTAGAAGTTTATATCTCACTGAACAGAAAATTAAATAAAAATTACCAAAGAGAGCATTGATTG
>JARYHS010009172.1:0-12445 GCA_031002005.1 Vandiemenella viatica | reverse complement strand
ATAATTCAACGTGGTGTGGAATGAACGATGTAAGTACATGTTTTAGTTTGTTACGTAAATTATGAACCTTACTCGTTGAATGTTAGGTGGTCTCCTAATTAGTCTTTCATTGGTCGACATCTCTAACTTGTCTATTGATGACTCGAGATTATCTCGACATTCAAAGAATAAAATATTTCTCTTTATTTAGGATTTATTATAACCCTCTTAACATGTCCGTATACTCCACGTTTTATGCCGAAATGTATCCCAGTTAGCGAATATTTTCCTTTTATACACTTATGCTTCTTTAGCTTGTATGAAAAGGTCGTAAGCTTTGTGCATAGAACGGTACGATCTCAGGTTTTCCGTTTGCCAATACAAAGCAATTTTGAGATTTCACGCTAGCAGAATACTATGAATCTATATAAAGCAAGAATATAAACCTTGAAATTATTTTCGTTGAGTGCACACAATTCTGAGCAAAACATGTGCTGTCCAACAATAGTTTTAATCTAATTTACGGAATACTATACAATTTACAGTAAGGGTACGCGAAATACCGCTAGAACGAGGCGTGAAACTTTTGTTTTCTTTCCCATTCATTCTTGGGTATGCGCTACCTGCCAGAATTCTAGGAACCTGCCGGTTGAGTTCAGCTGCCTACCTGCGTTAATGACCTCAGCTGTTCGATGGTAGCTGTTTCCCCACTCTTTCGAAACCCTTACTTTGTATGAAATGGCTTTAAATTCCGGGCGTTATGAGGCCCGATCTCGGTTTGTCCGTCCGTCAACAAATAACAATTCTTCGAGATCACTCTGGCAACCGAATAAGGCCAGGAAATATAGCAGAAAAACTTCGATATCACCTTCCGCTGTGCGTCGGAAGGAGTTATTGTTCTCAGCAAAACCTGCTGGCCAACCTCGAACGTCTGCGTTTTGGATTGATCATGCTTGAGCTGCCGCCTAGTCGCCTTCTCCATCAGAAATTCGTACGCCCTATTTAGGTCATTTTCCAAGTTTTTGGGAGGTTGGTCCTTCGGGAAACGTACTACTTTCTCTGCCAACATAGCGGCCTGAGCTCCGAACTGCAAATCAATGGGGCGATATAACGTCGCGCAGTTCACAGTGTAGTTAAAATAGTTTTCTATTGTAGGAATATGCTTTACCCATGAAGCGTGATTGTCCCCAATTAGTGTTCGCATATATACACTCAGTTGACGCATAAATCTCTCGCTGTTGTTACCCTGAGGACATCGTATAGAAGAATAAACTACTTTTATTCCCTGTCTTCAAAGCCTTCCTCCATTTGGGGCTGTAAAAGACGCTACCATGATCCGACAACACGGCTTTCATTGGTCCGCAATGGGTATGTATCGCTCGAACATTATTTTCAGCGATCCTCTCGTGCTGAGCTTTGCAACTGGATACAATTTAACATATTTTGTAAACGCATCTAGCACGAGGAACACATGTCGGAATCCATATCTTCCGGCCGGGATCGGGCCGAAGTGGTCGACACAAGTTAATTCGTTTGGCCCCTTCGGTACCATTGGCGCGTATGGTCCTGCCGTCCTCATGTTAGGGTGTTTTGCCTTCTGGCAAATTTCACACGTGCGCGTACATTTCGCGACGCTCTTCCGGAGTGCCTTGGCGAAATATTCCGCGCGGATCGTGTGGTACAACCGCTCTGTCCCCGGGTGGCCGCACTGAATGTGGTATGTACTCGCGATCGAGGAATTCAACGACTCTGGAAGCCATATCTTCACAACGGCTGTTAGCGTCCTCCCTTCGGAAGCAAAACATTTCCTTCCATTGTACACAGCATTGCTATGTTGCGGATGTGTACATCGTCCGCGTATTCTCCTCGTCGCAAGTACGCACGAACCCGTTTTATGTCGGCCTGCCGCTCTTGAGCCGATATAAGTTTTTCCTTTAATTCTGCCGAGGTCGTGCCATCGGCAAGTGTTATGGCAGAGATTAGCACCTCGTTTGCCCGTATGCGTCTTTGTTCCTCGGAAGGGTGGTCTCTAGCGTTGCGACTTAAATAATCCGCCATCACGTTTTCCGACCCTTTACAATACTCGATGTGTATATTAAATTGCTGTAGGAACATCGCCCAGCGCGCAATCCGGTTGTTCGTAAACGTGGCGCTTCTGAGAAAAGTGAGAGCTTGATGGTCAGTTCTTAAGTAGGTTTCACTACCCCATAGATACTGTTTGAATTTTTGTACTGCATAAAATATTCCAAGCATCTCAAGTTCGCAGATAAAATATCGTCCTCCTGCCGGCCTTAGTGTTCGACTTGCCGTTGCAACAATTTTCATGTTACCATCCTCCCCTTTCTGGTGAAGACAGGCGCCAATTCCAAGATAACTGGCGTCGGTGTACAAATAAAATGGTTGTTGAAAATCCACATGGGCCAGGCAAATTTGTTCCGCAAAGATTTGCTTAATCCTCAGGAATGCGGCCTGTTGTGGCTCCCGCCATTCCCATTTCTGTCCCCCTTTTAAGAGGCTATATAGGGGATGCAGGATTTGCGCAAAAGTTTGGCACATTCCCTTTGTAATAAGCGCACACTCCTAAGAAACTCCTGAGCTCCTTTAATTTGGTAGGCGGCGCCATTTCTTCGATTTCCCGTATCTTGTTCGGGGAAGGCGAAATCCCTTCGGGAGTAATTCTGAATCCCAAATATTCGACTTCGTGAGCGCATAAAGTGGCCTTGTCTGGCCGTAGAGTGAGCCCGCCTCTTGCCACTACTTTCAGTAACGTATCCAATGCGTCAAGTGTTGCTGAAACGTTTCGGACGCGATTAGAAGGTCATCGACATACACCGAGCAGAACTCTTTAACCTCGGGCGGTAACACGTAATTCATGGCCCTAATAAAAGCGGAAGCGGCATCCTTTATCCCGAATGGCAACCTTTTAAAGCACATCTGCCTTCCTTGGAAGACAAACGCAGTATATGGCGGGCACTCTTCATCTAGTACCACCTGATTGAAACCTGACGTTACGTCTAGAGTGGTCAGCCAGGGCTTCCCGTGGAACCGCGTCATGAGGTCCTGAATTCGTTCCGTTCTTTCCCCGTCCGCCTCTATCCTTTGGTTAAGTAGTCTGGCGTCGAGACAAGGTCGAACCGACCCGTCCTTCTTAACAACAAAAGTGACCGGGTTGAGGTGCACGGAAGGACGTGGGGTAATGATCCCATTCCGCTCCATTTCCGCAACAGCTACCTGAGCTGCCTGCCGCAACTTGTGTGGGATACTATACGTGCGTCCCTTCAGCGGCGTTTGTCCTTGACCCGGAACTTGTGCACATAATTGCGTATCTCCCCAGGACGGTACGAAAACGCCTGCAAGTTCTCTTCCAAGACTTTACACAGCTCACGCTTTTGTGCTACTGCCAAATTAATTTTTTCTTGGACCTTAGCGGTCAAATTCTCAAGAATGAGGCTTCGTTCGTCAGCTAAAGCGCTTATGGCTGCTCCTTCCCCGTGAATACGCTCGCTATTTTGTTCCGCGGGATCTTGCACTCTATCGGAAATCTTTATTTCCAGATTTTGCGAGTGAGCCTCGCTTTTCCAGTGCAATACCTCTGGCACCAAATGCTTGATGGTTCCTTCCCCCCAATCCAGAATTACCCGACGCTTTTCAAGTTGGTCGCAACCAATAATCACGTCTTGGGTCAATCCGGGGATAACCAGCATTGAAAGCGATAATTCGCTGTTGGCGATTTTCATCGGGATGAACACCTGCGAGCTGACGATCTTTTCTCTTTTCCCGAGGGCAGGCACCACCGTAACTTGAGTGGTCGGGATACTTTCAACCGCGGATTTTTGCTCTTCAATTGTAACATAAATTTTTGTGAATTGCGGAGACAGAAGATCCGGAGTCGACTAACACGTTAGCCTTTATTCCGTATGCTATGATCGATATTTGGGGACACTTGGTGCATCTGCTTATTTCGCCTTGGGAATCCATATTAGCGTCGTCTTCGCTATTTTCCGGCCCCTCACCACGCCAGTAGGCCAAATTGTTTATATTGATGCATTCCACCATTCTAGTGTCCCCCGGAAGGCCTCATTGCGGCGCATCGTTTCCGGGTGCGGCCGTCCTATCGCACATATTCTTTTCTTCCTTTTGCTGGCCTTGGACTTTGGAATCCTCGTATTCTACGGCAACTGCATTAATTGTAGCCCGTTCCTTGCCGAAATTCTTACCATCTCCGCGGTCATTCCCGTTCTTCCAAAATGAATTTCCCGGTTTTCCCTTTGTATCGCCGTTATTACGACGTGGTTCACCCTCGGCATCGGGCTGTCGCTTGCTATAAAAATTTCCTCTTTGGGAATTTTTATGCGAGCGTCCCTTTCCGTGATTGTCGTGTGGCCTCGTCTCTACTTGCGATTCCAAGCTATTATTGTCGGCTTCCCGCCGCTCAAAGATACATGCTTGCCGTCCTATCCGATCTAAATTCCTTAACGTGTCCAACAATTCTGGCACAGTACGTATGAGGATTGGATTTATTAGGGATTGGACTTGTGAACCGAAATGTGCCGCGGCCATTTCCACAAACTCCCCGTCCGACATCCGAACATCGAACTGCCTAGTGAGGACTAGCAATTTATTCACATATCTCTCCATAGATGAATTTTGCTTCGGGACATATCTGCCCTGATACAATTTTATTCTCGCTTGGTTTTGGATCCTGCTAGACCAGAATGTTTCAAGAAACACTTTCCGAAACTCGTCGTATGACATTTCCGGTTCGCAAGTGATTTGAAACCAAAGACGGTCGGCTTCTGATAATGACTGCTCAACCAGGATAAGCTTCATCGCTTCGGGAACCCCTTTTATTTGAAAGTACCTCTCCATTTCGGCGAGGTATGCTTTCGGATTAATGTCTTTACGGGATCCGAAATATGGGAGCTTTAATTCAATATGGGCAGCTGCGTAATGCATGCCATTACCCTGAATTTGAACATTGCCGGCATTAGAACTACTTAGCTCTTTCATTCTAGTTTCTAGCCGTAAGAGCTTAGAACTAGTGGCTTCCGACAGTTCGTCCTGTGACAATTTTAACTCGGTTTGTGCCGTCTTAACGAGCTCAACCGAACTTGCCACGGCAGTACCTCCGAGTCAAGTTTTCGGATGTTTTGTTCAGTAAGGTCTTTGACCTTGTGAACAAATTCCGAAATTTGTCCTAGGTTTTGGCCGTTCTCGTTTCGCATCTGTTCAATGGACAGGTCGGTGGCGTCAAGTCTTTTAGTCAACTGTTTATTGCCCGTTTGCAAAGAAGCACAGGTAGTTTTCACTTCTTCTGTGTCCCTTTCCAACTTAGAAACAATTTTAGTTACATCAGACTTGAATTCGGATATTTCTTTTGTGACTACAGAACGGAAGGTGGATATTTTTCCGTCCAAATTTGTTAATATCGCAGCTTGCGAATCAAATCGTGTATCAAAACTCTGCTTAAGCAAATCCGAATTTCTCTTATTTTCCTCCCTTTGTGAATCAAAACGCTTGTTTAATTCCAGAAATTGCTGGCTACTTTCCTGCCTATGTGAATCAATTTGCAGGCTTAATTGTTGGCTTAAATCCTGCTTTAGTTGTTGATTCGCGCTCTTACTTTCCTCTTTTTGTGAATCAAAACGCTTGTTTAATTCCTGTCTATGTGAATCAAATTGCTGCCTTTGTGAATCAAATTGCTGCCCTATTGCAGTCATCAACATGTTTAGCATTTGCTGTTGGGTCTGTTCTGAATGTGTGAGCGTATTCTGTGTCATTTCACCGACAGGAGACGGAAAATTTTCCATATCTTCCTGTGGCGACAAAGTAGACTGCGAACTATATGAGTGGGTCGGAACTTCAGAACTTACGTTCCCCTCCCCTGCATCCGATATTTCGCGTTGTTCCGCTAACTGAATCGAATCGTTCATGATTTCGAGAGAGTTTTGCTTATCAGACTGATCATCCATATCAAAACCTTTTATTGTACGGGATCGCAGCTTCATAAGAACACACAACGAATGAATTTACACCGCAATTGTGCAATGACGAAATCTAGACTCACAACAACAAAAATACCGCGAATTTCAATACACACAAATACATATACCCCTCCAAAATACAACAAGAGAAAAGCAACGATGAATCATGCAACACAACACCATGAAAGCAGACTTACTTTCAAACACATGGGCAAAACATGCGTGTCTTTAATTTTCATACAAGCTACCATGAATTAAGAAATCACACTGACGTTACTCATTTAAAATTTTTAAACTGATCACAAAATTGTTACAATACAAAGTGTATTGCATCTGAATTGAATTACACAAATGAACTCCTTAATGCGTTGAAACAAAATAAATTTTATGGCATTGAAACAAAATGAACTTTATGCATTAAAATACAAGTGAAACATCAAAATAAAATCTTGTATGAATATCTATTGACTACAAGAATAATAAAACAGCCAAAAACCATGTGCAACATTCCAAAACTTTCTGAATTTGGGCTCCAAATTGTATTAATTTGAATTAGTGCCACCAAGTTCGCAGACATTAAGAAGTAATGTCTCATCTGGCACCAGCGTTGGGCGACATTATGTGGTGAGATGCCTTGGTGGGCAAACCACATTACAATTATCTTTCATACCTTTATGATTAATAATTGTGGATTTTTAATTTTAATTTTTATGAAGGAGTGAAATTTTACTAATTATGCAAGAATCTCGACGTTAGTTGGAATTTAGGAAAAATTGTCACAATATGACATTTATTTTCTTATCACTGGGCGATTACAAGTCTGAGCGAATTTACCGTTAACATTAACACAAATTGGCAAAATCATAAAAGCAACGCCCAGAGTTACAATTAGCCGTCATGAGCAAGCAAACAATTGTATATTTACTTTTAAATATCTCAGAATCAAAATGCAAGAAATAATGACAACTGGAAACAATGAAAAATACAAGTTATGACTACCTCAGACAAAGGCATCATAATACTGTGACTTTACAGTTAAAAAAGAAAATCATGGGCGCCAGAATGAACAATATATCATTCGAAAATAACTAGTTCTGGCAAATTATGCCGCTAGCTCAGGGGTTTTTACAATTACAAAGTGAGAACATGGACCTATCCTCTCAAAGTCGCTTACGGGTTCTGTTTCATGGAATGCACAATCACATGGCTTGGTCGTAATCAATTACCATTGTAGTTCTGCGTCTGATGTCTGTGATGAGTGTAGCGGACCCACGGTATGTGAGATTATCTCACAAGTCGGCTATAGGCATCTCTGGTCTGGCAATGCGCATCATCGCATTACCGGCTGTGTTGCGGTGATACGCTCGCTCCAGCAAGGCAAGCTGCAGTTAGCGAATGAAGTCAACTTTCCAAGTCAACCTCAGACTGGTGCGATCGAAGTTAGAATGTAGAATGTCAGCTCCTCGCTCTTCGGTCCACGAGGAAACTTCTTGCTCTGCCCATTTGTAGTCTCGAAGCTCACATACAACAGAAATTCCCAGGATTTTGAGTTATACGCTCATTTTGATTGGACCTTCAGGTCGGCACCTAATGTCCACGTGATATCCTCGATATGTGATTTGGCCAAAGAATCCAACAGAGTTCGGACATATTCGGCTAAGTTCGCCGGGGAGAGAACATTCGGGTTTCGGACGGCAGGCTTTTCCCGCTCGGTGAGTGACCCATCCCCAGGGAGCAGTGTGTGTGGTCTGGCAAATCCCAAATCTGCGACGTCCTGTCGCCATGGCTCGGAAAGACCAAGATTAGCTTCAAGCCTACATAGCTCAATAACTCTTTAATATTCGCTTTGCTACGATACACTGTATAAGTTCACCATTTCATTACAGTCCTCACTTGGAATCTTGCGTACTTTATAAATTACCACAAAAATCTATTCACGTGGTCGCCCAAGATTTATGTAAATTACTCTTATATCATTACATATATAATAAAAATGCACCTTGTAACGTGGCGACAGCGCGGCTCGTTACAATATGGCTGCAAAGATAATGCTCATCGGCATAAGAAAAGTAAATACATTAATTATATTGTATTCTTGATATAAATATCTCATAAACTTCTTAAGATTTGTTAAGTAATCAGTTGAAACTCTTATCGCTCTTTTGTGATCTTCAGACGTAACCAGCAGATTTCTTAATTCCTTTTCCTATTAAGTTTCAGTCACACTTTCTCACCTCCTAAAAGGATGACTTGGCGAAGCTTATTCTGTATGTTCGTTTACCATGCACGATCTCAAATTTTCATCTTCTGACAACATCCTTCTTCACCGACTATCCAGTATACGTGTTCAGCTCATGTGTCCTCAATCACTTTTCCACAATCTTGTGGGATATATTTTTTTTATCTCTTCGAAAGGAAGAGATGTATGAATATAGCTAAAGAATCCAATAATGTGATGACGGAAAAATTTATGTCAGCATGGTCCTTCATACATAGTCCAGTGTTCGTCGATGCACAGTAGGTAAGACAGCAATGATTTTTCTTTAACATCTGACCCTGTCGAATCGAGCAGCTATACCGTTGCTTAAAATATCTACCTCACACAGCCTAACCTGTTTTCATCACGTGACTTCCTCGTAAATCCTGGATCTTGGCTGGCCATATGAAGCTCAAGTGACAATTTAACAGTTGCCGATGACCCAAATATATTGTAAAGTTTGTATACAACGTACTATCGTTTTTACAGAAAAATATGATTTTCCAACCAATTTTTTATAGAAATTTCAGAACCTTAGAAACGAATTTACTAAGAAAATAACTTTAAGAGCGTTCAAACCGAGCGTGGTGGGTGAATTCCTTCCGGTTCCTTGTCCCCAGTGCCATCACGAGATCGACCTCACGTGGGGAGGAGGGGGAGGGGGGTTTCCAGATTTGCGAAAGAAACACCTCCCGTAATTAATTGATGCCCCTTATGCTTTTTCACATAAAATAACCTATTTACCACACTTTAGAAAGTAGTAGTAACTTGGCTACTGATTCAAACTGCAATTCTCGACTCCTTAAATCTGAAATTAATAAAATTCCGAGTAAAATTATAAAGTGTTAGCAAAATAGTTCGTTCTTTATTCTAGTATAAAGCACTACATGTTGGTATAATTCAGTTGGTCCTTGAGAGTACACCCAGCTCCATGAATCTCTTCCCTCGAGTCGAGTTACGCTCGCTGTCGCACGACGTTTTTCGCCGCCTTTCAGCAGGTGGTTCCGTCGCCGCGCTCCTGCAGGTAGCTCACACGCGCGCGAAGGCGGTTTTAATAACTGCCGCGGCGCCGCCTCCTTCGGCCGTGGAGACGTGTTTGAATTCCAGAGCGGGTGGGATATTGCAGCTGTGATGAAGAGCAGCGTGGTATGCACTGTGACGCCCGCTCGCTCTAGCGCCCGACAGTAATTTAACAGACACCCGGCCCTCATATACAGCCCCGGCGTCCGCTCGCCTCTGCAGCCGTGCCGCTAAGAAACACTACTTCAAGAAGAGGTAGCGTTTCCAGCCGACGCCGAGAGGCGAAGGTAAGACTTTCACGGCCTTCTAAGCCTAGAAACGACAGAAAGAAACAGAAGCACCAAGTAAGAAGCAAATTACAAGCTATAATTAAACTTCTCTTTCATTACGATAAGGTTCTTGGTGAGGTTTCTTCCATAATTTCTATTTAGTTGCACCGATATTCCACTGTGCCACTTAAGCATCCCATATTCCAGGAACTTTTAAGAATGCTTCGTACGTGGCTTAAAACTTTTGTCGTATCTCATCCAGTAATTTCTCGCTGTGTATATAAACCGCTCTAATCGAACGGCATGTTCGTAACATGTCTTCATGCGTAAAAGATATCCGCTTCTTGTCACTCCACCATAAGCTCCCTACATAATGCGATTACTTTCCCATCAGCGTTAACAAACGGTAGGGTAACGTTCAGTGCTGGTAACTTATTGCTTTGTTTCTCGTAATCTGCACATCAAAACATAAAATTATATTTGCATGCATTGAAAAGACAGTTGTTGTTCACATGCACCAGTACAGATTTTAAATATTGATGTTGAAGTGCTTAAGTGCTCAAGTAATTTAGTAGTATAATTGACAGAAAAATATTACACCAGAAATCTTAATGGCTCCTACTGATGGTTTTGATCTAGCAGAAATTAGTTGGGTGAGAGCTGGACATGACAGATGTACCAATTCACTCTACCAGATAGGTTTGGAAGGCGGTTATAACGAAACTGTAGACATTATGTACATTTTGTAAGTTGGTAGATACATGTGAGATCGGAGATATGTTTACATGTCTCTGGAGTTGAGTAGTTGGCGAGCGCGGAGTGATACACTGGATGGTGCGGCGAGGCTATGCTAAGATGGTCGCGATCGTGAGTGTTTAATATGTGTGCTGTAACTAGTTGCTATCGTGGTATTACCGTCGTTACGCGGTGTAAAATATTGTATGTACAGTGAAACGGCATTTTGTGGACTAGTGGAATCGGTTCGTATACTGATTTTAAAGAACATGACCTTCTGTAGACTGATCTTATGAACTTCTACGGTAATGCACAGTTTGTACAATAACGGGGCTATTTCTCACTGTTTCCTACCTGTTTATACTCGAACCTGCAATCTTCCGTGACGAAATCTAGATATAGTGTCTGGTAGCTTCCTTTGAATGATGTACTTTAAGTGTAATAAAACTTTCGTGAACGGTGAATAACGGCATGTGTGTCGATCTGCTTTGAATGATTTAATTTATCCATAGCTGACTGGCGACCTGACGACCTGCGAATCTTTTACTAGAATTAATAAGCTATAGATAGAGGAACTGAAAGTTGCGGAACATCTCTTGGCTTCATTACTGCTAACTTCGTATCTAATTAAGCCTCAAATGATCCAAAGACTGTAATGTCCAGCCTCTGCTGTCATTGATTTTGCGTCACCTCTCCATTTGTGAGACATTTCATCCAGCCGTTGTGGAAGACAGGGAAGGTTGGCAAATTCCTGCTGGCGTCCTGTTGTCGGCGAGGTTGCTTTGTTTGACGCAGGTACAGATGCCACTCCCGGAGGCGGGGGTGAGAGTGGTCAAACTGTCGCGGGCACTTGGGGGGCTGGACCCCGTACAGTCCGCATGTGTGTGTGTACGCGGATTTTTCAAAGAAACGTGGAGGACGCGTTTTTGTCATGACATCATTTGTCGTGCTATTTTTCGTCATGTGCTGCCAAGAATGAACCCACCTCAGTTGGTGGGTGGCATTGAAAGGTGTTTCGTCATTGTGAAGAAAATATCGAGGTCACCGACAGCTTACTCCAGTAACGATAAGTGACAATTTTATTATAAACAATTTTCACCCAGTATACGCCCAAACTGAAGGAGTTTCTTGCTCTCCCTAGCCGGGAACATTTGTTTATTGTCTGTCAGTTTCTGTTCTTTTTTTTTTTGCTGGCTGAGTTCAATTTCTTGTGTAATCTTAAACAAACATGTATTTCTTTGTGTTTTATTTTATAAATGTACTCTTTTCTTTTAATTCCGCACTCGTGTTATCCTTTTGTAATTAGAGTGTGTAATTTAAATTTAATCCTGCTTTTTGCAATTAAAAATAAATATTAAAAGAACATTTATTAATAATTAAAATCTTGCATCTCATGCACTTAAAAAAATGTTTTCTTGGCATAACGAGCCTAGACATTTCAAGACGTAACGCAGCCCTTATGGGTCTGTGGCGTGCAGAAGCAAATAACAGTGCATATACTTTTGGGCCCTATGCGGTATTACCCTGTAAGGGAATGATTTTAAGAAACTAAAATTTGATACTGTTGGATGTCTGGAGATTCTGGACGACCAACTCTAGCTCCAGAGTTCACAGTACTCTGCAACGTTCCCAGTATATTCGTGATGAGGTTCCTAATCGGGCGACCGTGTAAGATAACAGAAACTACTTTTGCAGAAGAACCTGTACCACTCATACATTTAAAGCTTTGAAAGTGTATCATTGCCAAGTTGTTCGCACAATCTGAGTTAAATTTCTGCTGCTTTGGCAGTTACGTACTGTACTAGAAACTTAATATTATGAGTTGTGCAATATATTGAACAAGTTCCTGTTCACTCGGCGTAATAATAAGCCACGCGTACCAGAGGTTCAATTCCCCCAATTACTAGAGCTCAGGTACATCTTGCCTGTTTTAAATGTCTCGTTTATACTTAACAGGTCCGCTTATATTTACCCTTTCTGTAAACGCCATTTTCATTATGATTGGTAGGTGATATGGGTTGACGATATAAAGGTAATATACATATACCTGAGAAACAAGTTCTGCTAAATCAGAATCTCACTTGAGATTACATTAGGCCTATTATATTATTTATTTTTCGATGGCAAGCATTGTATTTTAGCTGCATCCACAAAAAAAACAATTGCAGAAAACATTACTTCTGATATCTTCTACTGAATAT
>JARYHS010009171.1:0-11022 GCA_031002005.1 Vandiemenella viatica | reverse complement strand
TTGAAAATAGAAATGCTAATGTCGAGGGATTCTATTCTATCGAGAGTTTTGCCACTTGTCCTTTCTTGAAACTCACACAATTTTTACTCTGAGCTCCGACTTCACATATTTTTCATACCAATCCGACAGGCAAGTGCTGGTTGTGACTTCACGCATTTTAGTTAAAAAGCACATACGGGCGGTTTCCAAAATCATTTCCTTCTGTATTTTATATGTGTTAATCAGTCCAACCTGCACCTTTACAGATGGGGAGGACCGATTATCCACAATTTCGCGAACTTTACCGGCAACAAGTTTAAAGCAAGCATCAATGAAATTCATTGGATCTATGAAATTTTGAGAATTTGAAATTGTCCCGGAATAAATTCTATTTTTAAATGCACTAAGCCTGTCTTCAAGGACTAAGCGCGATGCTGCTGACTCACCCATCGTTGCTGCATGATCATGACTGCATAAGGCTGCCCCTGCACCGGCATACTGCCGACTTGGCCCCGGCGATGGACTGGCATACTGCCGGCTGGAGCCGGGCGAAGGACCGGCGGACTGCCGGCTGGAGCCGGGCGATGGACCGGCGTACTGCCGGCTGGGTCCCGGCGATGGACCGGCATACTGCCGGCTGGAGCCGGGCGATGGTCGGCTGGGTCCCGGCGATGGGTCGGCGGACTGTCGGCTGGGTCCCGGCGATGGGTTGTTGAAGTGGCGGCTGGAGCCGGGCGAAGGTCGGCTGGGTCCCGGCGATGGGCGGCTGGGGGACCCGGCTGCTGCTGTGGCGGGCGGTCGGCTAGGTTCCGATGTCTCCCATGGTCGCCATATTGGTGGCGGAACTGCCTCGTTGGCCGGGCGTCCGACCGCCCCCTCTGAAACATAAAAAAAGAAGAAAAAATATTTTAGTATCATGAAAACATAATTTTGTACGCATAAAATAATATAGGTAAATTACTGATGTACTGGACTTACCGATATTCCAGTGTGCTGGTGGTTGCGGTGGTGGTGGAGTTGGCGGCATGCTCTGCGGCACATCCACGTCAATGCTCCATTGTGAGCAATCACAAGCTCTTTTTGGGCTACTTAATTCTTCAGAATTGCCCTTACGCTTCTCTGGGCGTGATGCTTCATCTGAAAAAAAAAAGAAAAAAATAATGTATTAGCAATAGTTATAAAGACATGGGAAAAAAAATAATCTATAGATAAATACGTACTGAAATAAAAAAGGTCACTGCAGGAAATATCCAAATCACCTGCGAACAAATAAATTAATAATATAGACTACTGCTTCAGCACTATACATTTTTTCATAAATCTAGTTACGTTAAAAAATATTATCATTACCGAAATCATCCGCAGTGAGAATTTCATCAAAGTCTGAAGCAGAGAGAAAAAAAACTCATCAGTATATGTGAAAGAATTTAAAACAGTCAGAAAAACAAGTTAAATAACAATAATTTACTTACCAATATCGGCGAATAAGCTAAGATCCTCAGAAGACATTGTGATGATCGAAGTGTTCAGCTCGGCCGCTCAGAGAAGACTGGATGGCTGAAGGGAGGTCTCTGCCCTATTTATACACGAGTCTGGAGCCTTGGCGTGGGAAGACTGCGTCCCCGGGCACACCTGCGCGCCAGATGTACGTGGGGAGCGCTTGGCGTGGGAACACGACGCTTTGCCTGTGTTGTCTGGCGACATTAATCTCCCGAGGAATCTAAGGCCATATTTCTCGGGGTAAATTATATTCCTCCCGCAAAATCGTAAAATACCGTGAAAGTTGAAAAAATGTTTTAGCTTTTAACACACACACACACCTTCCGAGGAGGTCAGGTGGTATTTATGAGGCCTGGCGCGCGGATAAGGGAATATTTATGAGTGTCGGCCCGGCGAGCCGACTACTTAAAATTCAGGCCGGGAGGGTGGCGCGGCGGCGCGGGAGCCTTTGATAGCGTGGGAAGCGCTTTGCGTCCCGATAATTAATGGCTTGTAGCTGCGCGCGGCGGCGCGGCGGCCGGCTACTTAAAATTCAGGCCGGGAAGGGGTGGCGCGGCAGATAATTTTTATGATGCAGGTGCGCTGTATCGGGCGGCTATCCCTTAGAAGTTCACATTCGTCCTGAGAACGAAACAGAGTTTAAAAAACATACGCTAATACTAAAATTCATATCTCGGAAAGTACTTATCCGATCTTTTTCGGATAAATACCACTGTAACGGCCAGAAAAAATCCTTATTACTTGACATGTAATAACGCTATTTTAAAATTATAAATTGTGTTATAAAAAAAATATTGAACCAAGGTCCCCAGAAGCGAATATTATACGGCATTTCGAATTGAATTTGAGGTTTATTACTCTGACCGCGTGACCTGTTGGCGCCGGCCCGCCTTCGATATGTCACACCACAAGAATGTAATACTAAAGTGAATATTGTACCGTAATTGAGGTTTAAAAAATAATAAAGCCATTTAGACGATTTGGTCACACGACACTCATTAGAATACGATTTATGACCCGTAACAACGTGGCACGTGCGCGACGTGGGGGGTCCTGGGCTCACTCCCGCGTGCATAAGGAATACATGGGGTGTTTTGGTCCGGGGTTCTGGCTCACTCCCGCCTTATCTCACTACTAACTTCAACTGCTACATATCACGGTAAATTTAAAAAAAAAAAAAAAAAAAAAAATCGGGTTAGTAGTTCCTGAAATAAGGGGAAGAATAGCATTTTTAAAATAGTTTTTCTGCAAAAGTTTCCACAAATTGATGAACAAAAAGAAAAATCCAGACTTCTGACAGTCATCTGGTTTGCTAGTTTTCATTTGTTTCAAATGATAATTATCTAAAATAAATCTTTTTCTCTGCCCTCCATTAAATCCCCATAATCATTTTCACTCTCCACCATTTTTTGTTGTTGAAATTTTGCGGTAACTAAAGTACTGTGCTATTCAAAATTCGAAAGTTAAAGAATTCAGAAGTTATGAGTGTGTGATACACAACGGAGAGTTGAACGAATCCATAAGTATTTCAATCACAACTCTAAAAGAAGCAAATACGCTACTAGCAAAGTAGTGGGTAGCGGTAAAATTACAATACCCTTTACCCGTCATGTCATTTAGATACGCCCCGAACAGATAAATAATGACTTTAGAATTAATTCTAACAAAAATTTCATGTATATAAGATACTAGCTGATACCCGCGACTTCGTAAGCGTGGATTAAGAACTTCTTTGCCAGAAATGAATGTGGAAAGTTTTTTGTAACGAAAGATTGGTCCCAAACAACACCGAGTCTGCATAATATAACAGGAAAGCCATCACTATATCATTCTACTTTCGAACCTGTCTCTTGAAGAGACTCAATTTCCAACATATTTAAAAACAGAAAAAACAAACGAAAGGGGAGGGGCTGTTAACTGAGGGCAGCTTTATTTCAGCTAGGTCTTTTCTTCTTTCTTCAGCATGAGCATCCGACTGTTAGGTTCTAATAACTTTAGCTGCTCGTGCTCTGCTGGAGCTACAACTTAGGCCAGTTTACGCCAGCAAGGCATGTAAAAAAAAAAAGGCAAAATAAACTGTTGCGAGAAACATTTAAGCAGACACAAAGTAATAGGACAGAGAAAATCGACATCTATACTAAATAATACTTTTTTTCTCTAAACGAAATTTATTAATAAATTATACACTAACATAATGCGCGAGAAGCATAGCTTGAGCAAGTGACGTAATATTACAGACTAAAACACACATCCGTTCTCTGTCACCATTCGATAAGTTCTCAAAATTTCGTGACTACAACTGTTAATTATACCGCAAATAAAATGTCCTGTTCCTTCCCTACAGATTTTCTTGTCAAATTCCGTCAATATCGGTATAGGCATTTAGTCGTTTAAACGTAACAATGAACAAAGACTTACTTCCGCATTTATAGTATTATTAATGCACATCACACACACACTGACTGCGAATCACCCCTGAGGGATCAATATAACGTAAATAAGTGTACACCTACGGCATTGCAAGACTACCTACAATTTGCCTCGCATTGCCCGCGACTTCGTCCGCGTGGAATAGTTATTTTGGGCATCATATTTATTTTTGCAAATAACCTCCTCAGCTTTATAAATTATAACAGTTACCCACGACTTTGTCCGCGTCAATTTCTGTTATTATTTTAGACAATTTTTTGCAAATTTAGTTTTTAATTTTTTAAAAGAACATAATTATTTTAAAGTACTTCTGCGTAAATAATATTTTTAGTTTTATTTTCTTGTGGCAGAAGAACATACTGGTTTTCTCCGCAACCCGATCTTGACAACGCGACATATAGTTGGCCGTGTGAAAAGCAGTCTTGACGTAAATCAATTCCTACGTGTTTAAATGTTTGCCCCTGTGATTTATTAATTGTAACGGCGAAAGATAGCTTAACGGGAAATTGAATTCTTTTAAAATTAAAAGGTAAATCATTTGGTATCATTGGGATGCGAGGTATAAGCACTGTTTGACCAACTGCTGGACCAGTCAAAACTATTGCAACGATCACGTTATTGCGTAGAAATTTAATTTGAAGTCGGGTTCCGTTACATAAATTTGGTGGTTTGAGATTTCTAAGTAAAATTATTGGGACACCTATTTTTAACTTGAGGGAATATGGGGGAAGGCCACTTGGGTTCAAAGAATTAAGAAACTCTTGTGGGTAATGTACCGCATCTTCTTGATCCATTACGTTATCAATAGATGTGTAGGTAACTATACCCGTGACTTCGTACTCGTGGATTAAGAATTTCTTTGATAGAATTGAATATAGAAAGTTTTTGGTAACGAAGGATTGGTCCCAAACAATTTAAAAAGTATTATTACACGACAATATTATATCGCAAAAACAAATAACGCTGCATACAACCGTTCAGAAGGGAGCCGACCGCGCGTAATATCTTCTAAGATGTTCATTAAAATTAAGTGATGCCAAAGACAATTTTGTTCACAATTAAATACTCTTAATCAACAACACATTTATTTGGATAAAGATTAATATTATTATGTTGATACAACTCTAACAAATAAATGGTAATAATGCATTAATTTCGACCAAATTTGATTACCATAAAAACGGTTCTAGTGAGTTAATCTTAAAAGATAGACATATACTGTCGCGGACATTTTTTTAGATCATTTCAAGAGGAATAATCCTTTCATACACATTTTTTTGGTATCTTGAACCTTTTTCGCAGCGCACGCAACAGAAGCCCTCAAAGATGAATAATTTTCCCCGTTTTTTCCACATTTTCCATTGTTTCTTCGCTCCTATTAGTCGCAGCGTGATGTTATAAAGCTTAAAGCCTTCCTCGATAAATGGTCTATTCAACACAAAAAGAATTTTTCAATTCGAACCAGTAGTTCCTGAGATTAGCGCGTTCAAACAAACAAACAAACAAACTCTTCAGCTTTATAATATTAGTATAGATTTAAATTAAGAAAAATCTGAACTGGTTAGAGATGACGAAGTACTCTCTATACAAATTTCGTAGTTCATTGTAAGTGAAGAAATGTAAAAGAACTAAGGGAGAGAATGAAAATGGCAAAAGAAACATTTAGAATTAATGAAATAGTATATGCTGACTATGTTAACGAATACTAAGGGAGAAGATTTCCAAACTCTTAGGACAACAGTTATCTCTTATATCAAACCTCTGCTATTAAACAAAGTAGCATTCGCAAAAGGGTATGGAAAAGAGACCAACTTAGAAGATGACAAATCATTTTACTAAAATCTTCGCGCTGTTAATGAGAATCAATTTTTTGTATTAAGAGGAACAGAGGACCAAATATGGATCTCTCAGGATCATCATATCAAATTATTTCTCATTTTTAGTATATAATCTAACGCAATTTTACAGCATCCAGGGATTGATATTGCATTCTGCCTTCCAGATACGATTTGTAACAAAGCCTCACTAACACTGCAAAATTGCTAACCATTTCACAAAACTTTTTGTTTAACTCACTGTTTTATCCATTTCTTCCAAAATGCTGTGTGAAAAAGTAGAGGGAAAAATATGACTAATATCGTGTTCTCGGGTGACTAGCGGATTGAGCAGGGTGTTTTCACACGATATTTCGGCGATCAGATACTCTGTCGCCATCTTCAACAGAAGATGGCGACGGAGTTTCCTGCTCACTCGGCTAGTCTCCTGAGAAGATTATATTTATTCTCAACGCCGAGAGAAACCCAAGAGAAACTTGGATCATAATCTTATGAAAAATATGATGTTGCTAAGGTCTCGAGAAACAGCTAAATGCGTGGATTTATGGAAAATATTGATTTAAATTGTTAAAAAGTACAATATTTCCAATGAATAAAAGTGCATTAATATACACATTTTTTTCCAGCCATCTATGGACCACGACTACGCAACTTCATTTCCTCTTCTGAGTTTCCTTCCTCCGTTTCCAGTACTCTTTCATTCTCTGGCTCACTCTTGCTTTTTCTTCCTCTGAAAATTCCCTTTTTTTCCTGATTGGTTTTTCTTCAGTCAGATCCTTTACCTCCGCAATATTTCCTCTGAATAATTCCCTGTCTTGTATGTCTTCCATGCTAATCCCACATCTTTTCAGATCCTGATTATTAACTAAGAATAATTTTTGTATAGATTTAAATACTACTTTGTGAACGGTGGAACTGATGCGTTTCTATAAGTTATAGCTGCACAGTAGACACTGGTTTTGCTATAACTGACTGAAGCTGCATTCCCACGACGTCTCTTAACGGAGACGGGACGGAAACCCAACAACACGTCATGTGAACGGAGCCGCCTCTGCTAGCGGGGATGAGACGCAGCTACCCATTCTATGTCGGTCAACATCACAGGCGTGTGTAGTGGTGCACTGTTGCCAACGTTTTGCAGCAGAAGTGCGCACCCCATCTGTTGCTGTAAAGTGCTCTGTGCCAAACGACATTAGGCAACGTGGTGAGGAGGTGGTGGCGAGGTAGCGAGGGCTAACCTGCGGCGCGCGCTCATCCCTACACTTCGGCGTGCGGCCTCCGTTAAAAGACGTCGTGGGAACGCAGCTTTATACATGCAAGCAGGGAATAGTTACAGATTTTCTCTAGAAACTAATCTAATACCAAGTATAATAATAATTCAGTTATAATGCGGAATTCCTCAGTGGGCCTCGCAATGGGGCGAGACAATAGCTGTCGTCGTGTTTTCAGCGTGTGCGTGGTCACGGACCTGCAGCCCAGGCACCTGTTCACGTACGTCCGGCGTAAATAAAAATGAAACCCGTTTTACAAAAGCAGATTGTCTTCATATATCGTCTGGCCGGGCGGGGGTTATAAATCAATTGGCCGTGTGGGGAGAGGTGAACGTTCCTTTCTTCTGCACGACCGTAAATTTGGCGATCTCGGGCACCGCGAGATGTCAGCAGACGATAACGAATTTTGCAAGACACTGCTCGACCCCGCGCCGCTCGTGTTGGCTCCCGGAAACAGAAAGGAAAAAACAAATTAAAAGATTGACGACTATTCTCCGGAAGAAACGTATCTCAACAGGCGTTAAGCTAAAGGAACCAGGATTTATTGTGACAGCGACCTATTCGTTTTGCTTCAGCAACATCAACACGAATGTCTCATTATGCTGTGAGAAACAATATTAATCAGGCACTTTCTTTTGTGTGTTTCCTATTGGATGTTCCTAGTCTTAACAACGTAGTTCACATCAATGTCAATGTTCAAACAAAAAGAGAGAAGACTCATTATAAAGAGATTGAACACGATTACAGCTACCACTTATTATGTCAGTTTATCGTTAGTCAATTTTTATCTCGATTGCTAATAAATTATTGTAGCTCATATCCGCAATTCGGTAGTATTTATTTAAACCTAGAGCACCTTTTTTTTTTTTTCTAAGCGAAGGTTGGTTGGAATGTAAACGCTGATATTCAACATTTTTTTACTAATTGTACAGATGTTACGATTCGAACCTCAATTTTCAGCACGACTGTCTTTCTTAACGTTGAAAAAAGAACCATTTCCTGGCTAATCATGGCAGAAACCTGTTCTGCCTTGATCGATGTGAGTTTCAAGTCGCAGTGAAATCCACTTCTGGACATGTGTGCCCAAGTTAATGGGTTACTCGTGCTGTTAAATATACTGTTCCTTAACATGCCCAAATCAAGCTTTGAGAGATGTGGGAAAGACTTTAAGGTCTCTAAAAACACCAGCAGATACTGAAATTCGAGGGGGGGGCGGGGGGAGGCGTTTGGATACGCATTCTAACAGCTTGCCACTAAAAACATAAATATTCTAATTTCAATATGATAAACGCAACATTTTTGTCGAAAGAATGCTCTGAATGTTTTCGGATAGATTTATTTGCATAGACGTGCAATTAGGTGACATATTAGTTAGGTAAAACAAGGTTATAATAACGACACGAAATACTCTACACATTTACACCCGTTCATTTCACAGGTCAACATTGTTATCCTGATTGCCTCATAAGATTGCCTGAAATTTTTCAGTTTGTTGTATTAAAATTTATATTTGGAATTACTTAGTTTCCTCTCTACGATAAATAATGTAATTAGATTAGGGTGTATACACCACTTCTAAAAGAACCTTCGCTGCATTTTAATGATAGCGTCTAAAATTTTAGATAAAATTTGGTAACAAGTTATCAACGATGGAAGTTTGAAAGCATTCATCCAACGTTACCAACCGTAAATTAGACCATTACTTGAACGTGGTGCTGTAGTATGGAACCCCTCATTTTGGGGTTACCGGGAGAAAAGGAGGGAAGATAGTTTTGGTTGTGGACATTACCTCAATACACAATAAATAACTTATATGATAAAGACGCTGGGTGGGAGAAGAATGAAGAGAGTACCGGGATTGTAAAATGCGTAGCTTATGTTGGTGAAAGGCTTGGTTAGACATTAATAGAAAAATGGGGAGTAGTACGTACGTGGAAGAAATAGATGTCCATGATCACAATCTGTCACTCGATTTCAGGTCTAAGTCAGTGGGAAAATTATCTTGTACACTTACGAGAATCTATAAATGGAATGCATTAAGTTACTATGGGAAATGCTCTACATTTCACCAGAAAAACTAAAAGAATACAAAGTACACACTTTGACAATAAATTTGGCCGCCGCTGAAAAATTCTATCTCTTATTTTGCACAATCTGACATCAATATCATCCTAAGAAACAGTAACGCAATACTTGCTTGCCAGTATTACATTACTGAGTTAAAAAAAAAAGTAATAATGAAATGGAAAAGTAAGTATGTGATGAATATGCTACCAGGGCATATGTTCCACCACAATTAAATTAAATTAAACAGTCGATATTGTAACTTGCAGTTACTTAACAGTAGGGTAACCTACATATCCTCCAGCAACAGTAAGTTTATATAAAATTTTTTGTTCAAAACTAGGTCAATACCAAAAGTAGTAGGACTGATTTTATAAAAAAAAATATTGAAGATATGTTTACAATTCCTTAAGTCTCTTAGAATTAGCACCCTTGGGCCGCTACACACTTAGAATTACGCTGCTGCCATTCGCCGTGCGCCTTTTGGAAGTCAGATTCGAGGACGCTGTGGAAGGAGCACAAGGTGAAAGACAATATTGTAAATTTGTTGAGCTAAGATTTGAATGTTGATTAATTGATATAAGAAGATTTCCATATGCCAGGAATACCCCGAAAGCGTAGGTTATAAGTCCTATAGCCTCTGTCACTCCAGTTCTAAGCAGGGCAGCACGGTCGGCGAAAAAATCAGTGCGGGGGTAACCAATCAGTCACTGAAACAGGCGTGCTGGCTAAGCTTCATGTCCTTAAGATTCTTGATAGTGACATTAAGGTTAAACAAAGCCCCACAATTGGATTTCCGTCTGGGAACGTTGAAGTATCAAATAATCTGTACTCTCAACTCTAAGATTTTGTGGTTGAACGGGCTGTTGAAGATGATGATAAGCGAAAAAATCATAGTTGACCTCGTCGCCCCTTTTCCCTTGGCCGCCTCATTGCACGTGCAGCGGGAGAACTGCGGTAATTGAATCCGTGCTCGATGGACCGGAAACGACTTGGCCAGGCTTGCTTGTGCCTTTGTTTCGATCGTCTGGCTGCGGTCCCTGGAAGATCAGATACCGCCAGACGCGATCAGCTGATATCAACCAGTAGCAATTTCGCCTCACACGCCCATTATGGCTGTAATCACTTCCAATAATCCACATACCTTGACTTAGCAACGTCAAGTGAAGTATCATGAAAAAGAAATTATAGGAATACATTTCACATTTCCATTTCAAGGCTATAAGTCTACGCTGAACAGCAGATTACATCAACAACGATATTTCCTCAGGCGAAGCAATTAAATAAAGAAAATCGACCACCGGTTTGAAAATCGTGGTTTCTATACCTCGATCGCTCCACTTCTAGCAATCTCTTATCACCGAATCAATTTTTTTTTAAATTATGGTTTTACGCCTCGTCGACGTCGCTATCATTACAGGCGGGAAAAGACTGGGGGCAAGCAACGGGAAGGAATTTTGGCCATATCCTTTTGAAGGAAGAATCCCGGCATTCGTCTGGAGTGATTTGGGGGAAACTATGGAAAACACAAATCTGGATGACCGGACGGGGATTCGAATCCGCGTCCTCCCGAATGTGAGGCCAGATCTTAATATTTTAGTCTTCACTTTAGTTTGTAGCTAACACTCTGTTCTTTCTGTTTTTATCTGTAATTTGCCTTTTCCAGTAGAGCGCTTTACCTAAAAATTAATAAATGCTGTGATTCTCAATCTCTGATCCACTAGGAGTCTGTTTATCAGTTACAAGAGCTTTTCAGCGAAACTTTGTAAATCGATCAATTCCAAATACTCTCTACAGCCGCACGTTGCTGGCAATGTCCCCAAATTTCATTTACAAAACACAATATTCTGTATTCTGAGTAAAAATTCAAAGAAAATTACTTCTGCTTCAATTGACCTATTTAACGCCAAGGATTTTATTTTTATTTTATTTCTTGTATTTAC
>JARYHS010009170.1:0-15597 GCA_031002005.1 Vandiemenella viatica | reverse complement strand
CTATCACAGTGGTAAATTAATTTATCTTTGCGGAATGAGTGAACAATAGGGGGTGTAGGTCATACGAATGTGACTACTTGTGAAAAAGACGAGGAGGGGATGGATCTGTAATTTATGGATGACTCTGGTGGACGGCGATGAGATAAATAAATGAAATAAAAACTGCCAAATAAGCTACTTCGACGCGATAACCGAAAGTTACGTCAACATGGCATGACTCTTATAACTTATTACTCAAAATTAGTAGTGATAAATCCAAGATTAAAGTAAGCTTAAATATTCCACGTCACAAAGACCTTCGCGGCCATTTCGCTAGGCTTCAGTTTGTGGTGTTCTAACTATTATATCAAGCTCTGCACATGTTTTTGTGGGATACTACAGCCATGAGAAGGTAAACATGATACTTAATTAAAATCACCCATGCCCAAGGCCGGAATCGAACCGGTGATCCTTACAATGCGAGGCAAGCGTGCTAGCCCCTAAACTGCCAGGGTTGGCGCCATATTAAAATTACGTCGTCATTCTAAATAGATGTGTCACCGATCTGCGAGGAACAAATTTCAGTCAATAATCTACATTCTCTAGTTTGTGTCTGAACGGAGGTCTGACAGAACAATAAGCATTTAAAAATTGCGACGTGGACATTATTCTAAAAAAAAAAAAAAAAAAAAAAAAAAAAAAAAAGATTCTTAAAATTTCATAATGTGGGAACAAATACTTTAAGTGAAAATTACCCCATAGATAAGGAGATACAGATACATGGCAATGGGTAACTCCTTAAAGAGCGAGCGGTGAGGAAAGAAATGTAGCCCTATTCAATTACAATCCGTGCGGACTCCGCTAAGGCCTTGCGCGATTAGTTTAAAAACAATTTGGAACCATGTTGAAACTGTTCACTCCATCAACATTACTTAAGACCTAAACGATCTGAAGTTAACAAATACTAGAAGCAATAAACTGGAACAAATTATTCTTGAAGAAACTGTAACTTACATGTTTGTTTAGTGGTCAACCACAAGTAACGTCACTCTTTAAGTGGGAGGAAGGAGGCAAGTAAAGAGTGAAATTATGTTGCAAAGAAAGTGGGAGGAGGAGAGTGGAATTAACAAGCTTTCGTGACAGCAGGTCAATTTAAAAAAAAATATTTTACTTTACGTTCGTTTGTGAAATCGTGCTCAGAAGATCACAATTAAGATTTTAAATAAAAATGAACACAGTAAATGGTGTTTTAATGAAGGTCTAAATAGAAAAATGAGTGATATTAAACATTGGTGGATCGCAAGAATGGGACTACGTGTGGCAAGGACGAGGAATGAGAGAAGGAAAGAGGGGGGAGGGGGGGAGGGGGGGAGGGGGGGGGAGGGTAAGAAACCATGAAATTTGTGTGACACAAATATGGGTGTTCATTAGTGGGGAAATGTTTGTATTACTACTTTTGAAACCATCGAGTTTATTTCAGCCAATTGTATGCAGTGTGATGCGAACGTCTAGCCATTAACTGTGGAGCCATTGATTGAAACTTGGCTGTTGTCAAACGACCGTATGCGCAGTCAGATTACTGGGGAGAACTTGCTGGATGGGTGGTTATACTTATCTGTCACAGCTCATATGAAAACTTTTTACTATGCATCACTATAATTTTCTTTTCTCAAAATTCCACGCATGTTAGGCAACTTGTTTTCTAAGAAAGGTCTTTTCCACGGAAGCAAGTTTATTGACATACCTCGCCTAGTTATTACCGACTTTTTATTTATTCTTTTTCACAATTTCCACTTTTCATAATGGAAAAGAGGGTTTTACAGAACATTTCCTAAATGAATTATGAAAACCGCCTAGTACTGGCAAACAAGTTGGCCTGAACCAGACTTAGTCCAGAGGCTCTCCAAGCAAAATATCATCTCAGGATTGTAATATCTCGTTGGCGGGGTATTAGTTTTTTGACTTGAAAAACACCTTGTATGGTGCCAGCTTGCAAAAGTAGCAAAGTTAATTTATTTTAATTCAATAATATTTATAATGGGCTCTTCACATGACAATTCTCAGGGGATCACACAAAAGAAATGGGTTCACATTAAAAGAAAATTAATTTATTCATTAAGACAAAATTGTTGTCATTTCAAGATCACAAATGTATGGCAAACATATGATAGGCACCCAGGCTAATAGCTCTTTAATTCTGGCATGAGTCACTCAGGGCAGTTTCCAGGGTTTTGAGATATTGCAGAATGTCTCTATATCAGCAGGCGGTACACATTACCCGGCAGGGACACTGGTCGGCGGCGGCGTCGGCGGCGGCGGGCCAGGGTTTGACCAGCGCGACCGGCTGATACACACAGCTACCTCCGTTTATCACTTGTAGCAGCAGCCACTGCACACAACCTTGCTCTGGGGCGTCCAGCAACGTTCTCCTCCCTCTCCCGACGACATAGAACATAGCAAAAGAAACACCTCGGAGGAGTAGATGCCATCCCCTCCATCCTCTGGCTGTCCCACACACTGTATCACATACGGCAAGCCCTCCAGAAAAAACAAAAATATCGCGAGAAGAGAGGGCGGTCTGTGTCCCGCGCCCCTGCGCCAAACCAAACATGTCTCTGGGGACAGGCGTCTGCCTTCTATCATCGACTGGCCCTCAGATACACACAGTGTCGGGCAGCGCACCTCCGCACCAGTGAGCCGACGTGCTCTGTAGGACATTACAGCTTCAACTGCCACCTCCACAAAAATTTGAAATTTCCTATCTAAAGTTCAAATTTTTCATTCGGTCCATGTGACATGTCCTCTCACTTTGTCCCGAAACATTTCATCCTCACGCTCTTTAGCCAGAACTGTCTCTTCAACCTATCGTTTGCCCGAGTAATACAATACCTTGATAAAACCACCCATTTCGACACTTCCCTCTGCTGAAAAGTCATGCGGATTGTCTCCTTGGTCAACAACCACTGCAGTGACTGCTCGATCTTACACTGCGCTCCGCTACGAGCATGAAACTCTCTCTGTGACATTCATTACAATGGGCATGGCGTAATTGATACCAGTTGGGTCCAGCCTATCTTATGGCTATAGATACAACTTAAACAGTACACAACATCTAAACAATAACACACACTGTTCAGAAACATACTTAATCCTAAGAAACTATGGTCTCAGAAAATACATCGTTGTGCCGTTGTCCAGCCTTTCTGATGGTTACAGATATTACATTAACAATACAACACATATAAAATACCAGCACACAGTGGGTCAAAAAAAAAATTAATTCTACCAGATTGTGGCCTCACAAATCATCCTTCTTGTACTCTCTGTTAACAAAATTACAAATGAGAGTGCAAAATTGCAGAAGGATTAATACAAAAAAATAATCACCAAGCCATCACATAAAGGCAAATCTTTATCGTTCACAATACCCATATAACCAAACAGAGAAAACCATTGTGTCCGAAAACAAGTGAGCAATGAATCAGGGCCACCCAGTATTGATTAAGAACCCTAAACCAAACCACCATTTCCTAATAGACTACTTATACCCCTAAAAACAGCTTTCATTATCCATAAAAACTGAAAATTTTCTATCTTACAATAACTAAGCCTATGAGGTGACGACATATTCTCTTCATACGTACACACTCCTTGCAAGCTAACAGAATTTACAGTCACAACGCTTCTCCTGTAGAGCAGAACCGACTTCATAACAAACAGCCACCTTCACGCAGATGGTAAGGCTGCCTGCCTCCAACCAGATGGAGCCCAGGTCCCTGCACCCCGGTGAAGTCAAGGACACCCTCTGCCTCAGCTGACCACTCCCAGTTTCAAAACAACCCACACGTCTTATGCTTCGGCTCCTAATTCGAAAGCCATGGTTTACCGACCTATTCCATATCCTTTACTCTAAGAAAGTTAAACTACTAGTATATTACCAAATCTACAAGCCTCATTAACCTATCGTAAAAAGACACTTTAAAATTCGCTTTCCGCATCTGAATAATGCGTACATAATCATAAGAAGTTCGTCGCCGTATCAAACTACCTTGCGCCATATCTAACACCTGAGAGGAAAAAACTATTCTTGGAGAAATCGCACGGGAAAACTTTAACAATGTATAACTCGCAGCCATCCTCATCTAAATTAAATCTCGCATCATGTCTGGCGCCGAAAGAAATACTCCACTTGAAAATCAAACTTCATTCCCTACCTTACAAACCACAATTTTCTCTAAAAATTCTCAAATGCTGAAGAAGTAACTCCGCTTAGGACACAAGTAAGAATACCTTCACTAATATGCAGTATTCAACGACAATCTCTATCTGGGATTTGCATTTCCCTATACTCTCACCTATCATGAATTATCTCCTTCCGAACGGCAAAATTACTTTGCTAACAGACGACTCTCAAAACAAAGGAGTGATGTCAGTGAACGAAGATATCCGCTGGAGAAACAGTGATGCTGGTTTGACTTGGTGGAACCACATTATTCCCGCATCCCGCTATTATGAAAAAATCCAGAGTGTACAAAACATCGTTATACCAGACTCGGCACACTTCCACCACCTCAAGCACAAATTAACGGAGCCCCTAGGGAATAATTACCTTGTCCTTCATATGAAACTTCCACGACCTGCTATCACCTATTAATTAAACGACAACCGGACAGCTTATGCTCATGCGTCCTTGGCCTTCTATCCGTTGCCAAAAGGAACGCCTGAAACCTTCCAATCCATGCACGTCCGTTGTCCCTTCACCTTAAACCCTTGTCCTTCACACGAGGAAAATGCAAATACAAATTGGGACTCATCCACTGACTCCTTTACTCCAGTGTAAGTGCTCTCCATACATCAGTGCCGCTCTGGCTACAACTGACTCTCAAAAATACCTTCCTTTATTTATTTTTTTAACTCGACCAACGTCAAAACTTCCACCAACAACTTTTAAATGTCTGGAAAATTAGGTCCACCAAGTATTCAGCAACTTCCTCACAAGAGCAACCAGAGAAGTTTAGCAAAGAAAAATGACGTACCATCTCCTATTCATTCCCACAATCGTTAAAAACTATTTCCTTCTCGCCTGACATGAATCATCGCATCTTAGCATTCTCCACACGCAGTGACTGTTCTTCAATTCCATCCCATGTACCAAATCAATTCAACTGTTTTTATGGCTCAGGTAATCTTCAACTACAACCAAAATTCCCTCCCTCGCAACTCTCAGATGCTACCAGAATTTACTTTCCGTCCACTAGGGAGAACAGAATTTTTTTTCCCCCTTCCCAAACGCACTTCTGCGAACTATCCACTATATGACACTAACATTATACTTATTTATTACCATAATTATTCTCTACTTCATATCCTTGGGTATGTCTGCGGTCCAAACCAAGTCTCTTTTTTTTTCGCGTAGGGGCTAAGCCTAGTTAGCTCCCGTTTTGAGCCTTCCGTGTACCACGCACATCCAAAACTCACTTATCGCTGGCGTTTGTGCTTCGGAAATTCTCAGCAAATTCTTTCCTCTCAGCAAAGTACACTGATTGACTGTGCATGAATTTAGCACTAATTTCGCCTCTCAGTTCTCCACCACAATCTCTCTCTTCGAAACCTCCCACATACGGCTCATAATCGCACCCCAGCTGCTTTTCGCTCACACAGTCACAAAAAAGCGTTCTGCTCAGAGGGTAGCATGCGTTCGGAAAACATCGCTCGCCGCCTGGCACTCTCTTGAGGCCTTCGACCTGGAACAGATGTTCGGCATTTGTTCCCGCCTGTCCAAATATGCACAAATATCGCAGGTCTCGTCTTTCATGTCCGACAGTTGGCATTCTCGATGGTTTGGTCTGTCTGTCCGTTTTTACCGATTCCGAACACGCCGACACATGGATGTCCCGCTGTTTACTTGTCTGTTTAATCGAAAAGCTCTCATGCGTTTCGCGCTCTGTTTTCAGCTTTGCTACGCTCACGCGAATTTGACTCATCTCTTCTCCGAGTTGGGTCAAATCCGCACTGTGGCTCCTCTCCATTTCCACGACACGCGTTTCCAACATGTTACTCCATCCTTCTGTCTCTTGACCTATTTCCGACGCGCGTCTTTGTACATCCAACACCTGCTCCTTAGTGCTGTTAACACCACTGCTTAACGTTTTCTGCACCATTTCCAGCGATTGTACAGACTCCTTAATTTCGCCTACCCCTTTTTCCATCGCGGCCGTCAGTTCCTCCCTGAGCGCCGACAATTGTTCATTGGTTTTCCTATGTTGTTCATTCGTGTTTCTCTGTTGTTCACCAACCAAGCTCAAACTTTCAGTTATGGATGTTAACCTTTCGTTAATGGGCCCCATCAGCTGTTGCATAAACTGCAAGATATTCTGAGGCATCATAATTTCGCTAGTCTGGTTTTGCGACAGCGGCACGAAATGATCGTTAGTTTCTGAAATCGGAAGATAACTAGCAGTGCCTTCCCCAGTGGCCGTCTCCTGAATGCTTCGATCAACATTTCCAACCACGGCGCTATCAATTAACTGGCCGCGATTTTCTTCCATCGCGAATTCCTGCTCCTTTGGCTCTGACGGACTGTGACTTTGTGCCATCCCGGTAGATTTTCCGGACCTCAGTTTCATCCACTCAAAAGCACCCAAAAATTTAGAAACTTCGTAAAACAAATATTTCACCACACATCTCCTCCCACAATTCAATACTCATGCCGGTAAATCCGCGTGAACATTCTATTAATTCTCAAACGCACAATTACTGATGGAATGAACGCTCAAATGCATAAACCTTAATTATGCAGAGCATAGATGCTCGGGACATTCGAACAACACGACAAGCAAGAAAAATAATGTATAAAAACCATACTCGTCACAGAAGACAGGCAAAAACAAGCATAATTTTCCGACGCTGAGATGCTGTGAAAATCTTACCTCCCTAGTCTCCAAACATTTTCCAACAACAGAATAACCATCAAACCAACAAACAATTACAAACAAAAGGACAACTCGAATATAACCAAAGACCATCAATTTACATCCTCCTCCACCATTGACCAACAATTTATGCAACGACGTATATTTTTTTATATACATCAACAACCCATGAAACATCAACAACCAGCGGTTCAATATCACACACGTGAACAGATAATCACCTTGCTCGGGATGCCCAGAGGAGTCCTCTGCTGTTACAAATAACAAATATTACACATAATCAATCTTATCATTTTACATTGTATATGCTGGACCTCTGCTATCACTGCCACACCGCAAAAAATGCTGAAAAACACATAGAGAGTTCTACTCGTTAAACGAAACGTTTGCAACATCTCAAACAGTCAGGCCACAGGTTGGGCGCCATGTTATAATGGCTCATTGGCCTCGGTATTAGTTTAGACTTGAAATACACCTTGTATGGTGCCAGCTTGCAAAAGTAGCAAAGTTAATTTATTTTAATTCAATAATATTTATAATGGGCTCTTACATGACAATTCTCAGGGGATCACACAAAAGAAATGGGTTCACAGTAAAAGAAAATGAATTTATTCATTAAGACAAAATTGTTGTCATCTCAAGATCACAAATGTATGGCAAACATATGATAGGCACCCAGGCTAATAGCTCTTTAATTCTGACATGAGTCACTCAGGGCAGTTTCCAGGGTTTTGAGATGTTGCAGTAAGTCTCTATATCAGCAGGCGGTACACATTACCCGGCAGGACACTGGTCGGCGGCGGCGGCGTCGGCGGCGTCGGCGTAGGCGGCTGATACACACAGCTACCTCCGTTTATCACTTGTAGCAGCAGCCACTGCCCACAACCTTGCTCTCGGGCGTCCAGCAACGTTCTCCCATCTTCCGACGACATAGAACATCGCAAAAGAAACACCTCGGAGGAGTAGATGCAATCCCCTCCATCCTCTGGCTGTCCCACACACTGCACCACATACGGCAAGCCCTCCAGAAAAAACAAAAATATCGCGAGAAGAGAGGGCGGTCTGTGTCCCGCGCCCCTTCGCCAAACCAAACATGTCTCTGGGGACAGGCGTCTGCCTTCTATCATCGACTGGCCCTCAGATACACACAGTGTCGGGCAGCACACCTCCGCGCCAGCGAGACGACGTGCTCTGTAGGACATTACAAATGTTTTCTAGGGAAACTAGATTATTTATCTGTCACACTATTCTAGCTCAACCTCTGTTTGAAGTCTCAGACATTATAACTTTTGTGTGTTTCCTTGATATTGACGATCGTCAACCGCGATGCGGTTCCCAAGCAACATTGCAGTGAACTAGGAGAGGACGAGTAAGAGTTTTGTACGCTGTCTCCTTTGTTCAATGTTACAGTTCTTCTGAATCAACCTACCCATATCAGTGCTGAATTGACTTTCCCATCGACTGACGATTCGCGCTGTTCTCACTTCATGTGCTTCTCTTTTCTGTTACCTCATCAAGGATTCAACATTTTTTTTTTGGTAGTCACAGAAAATATGTGCTCGGAGTACAGAAACCACGCATGATAAAAGGAGAACAATATGCTTTCAGATTTATACATCGGTTCGAGGCACAGATTAAAATTTTTAGTTTTGAAATCTTTTTTGAGATCCCACGTTTTTAAGGAAAAAAACCACAGATGCAAAACGTGACTTATGGATAATATCAGTTCGTTTCACTTTGTAGTTTGTATTCAGAAGGTAGGTAGCTGGTGTGTGTGTGTGTGTAGCCCACGGCCTCAAGAACATCCGGCTCGAATATCAGCTCGGTGCTGAAACATGCAAAGTACACAAGCGCTGGGCCACACAATGGAGCTATCCAAGCGCCGAGAATCCAGCCAACTCGTAGCCAAATTATTTACTTATCTACAAATCTGAAATTACGCCGCGGTATAAATTAAGAAAAGACAACTCCGGTCATGAATATAAAGGACGGAATCGGCCCAATTTATCGTTAAGGAGACGAAACAAACTTTAATTGTATTTTCTGAAAGCCCGTGGTTCACAGGTGCTTTTAATTAAAAGTTATGTAACGAATTAAACGGGGCTTATGTACTCCCCCGTTTGCGTAATCTGCGAGCTAAAATTAGTGCGCGGGCTTGAAGGGAGCGATTGCAAAATATTATTCCATTATCTCGAACGGGATATAACGAAACATAAAAAGTTTCCAACGAAATTTGCATGCAATTATACCCTTAAAGATTGCTTGTGAATGGACCAGCCACAAATCCGTCATTGGTATTCACTGAAGCTCAATTAGCATCTTAATCACTTAAATTGGTAGCGTAGGCAAAACGTTTGAAGCGATGTGGATGTAACTTCACGTTTAAACAATTTTATCTTCAGTTCTCAGTAATGAGAAACTCCAAAATATTTTAACAATCTATAGTGCCTGTTATTTTTTAGCTTTAGCATAGCATTTAACAACTTGAAGTACGAATTAGTGGAGACGGTTGATTAACAGTTTCTGGTGACCATTGGGGTAGTCCTAGGAACAATGGCCAGCACTAGTTGAAGGAAAACAGGTGATAAATGATTACACCAACTTGAACAACCAAACACTATACGCGATATTAGAAACAAAATAAACATTCACAAAAATCACCATTTCAAATGCCAGCCTATCATCAAAGATAACACAAAGTAGACTATAAAAAGGAGGGAACTCTGAACTCAATGAAACCCAAAATATAAACAAAAGATACACTCAATGACTAGTGAAAAACATGGCGTGGTGTTAAACCTCACTTGTTTTCAAATCGATAGTAAAATTAATGGTGATATTGTGTAGTGTAGTGCTGTGTATCTGGGGAAGATTTCACAATAGTGTCTGTTAAAAACTGTCCGACAGAGAAAAGTCTGGCGCTTGGGACCATGAAATAAAAATTACATATAACTAAAATTAATTTCAACTGCAGTTTGCATTTCAACCTAACCACATACTGTGCTTAACTTTCCGCCAGAAGAACAACACTGCAATCTCACGGATATTAATACACGTACCGCATTGCATTTTAGTGGTAACTAGTGGAGTTCCCGGCGTTACCCGGTATAGTTGGCGTAGATTTAACCGTACCCTATTTTTATTCCCGTAAAACATTTGTACAAAGTTTCATAAAACACGCGCCAACTTTTTCGGAATTAAAGCAAACTTACATTCACCCGCCCCCTGCCAAGAAACTGGTGGGCTGAAGTTTATTTGCACGTATACTATTTTTATTAGTCCGAAAAGATTCATGTATATCAAGCTTCGATAATTTGGTAAAGAAATTTCATTACTACATTACTGAACAATCCTAGATTATGTTAAAAACTCACAATTGATTCAATTGCGAAGTGAATGGATACACTTGGGGCTCGAAACGCCAGATCCTTTAACTGTGCAGATAAAATATCAAATGTGAAATTATCGTAAACAGAAGACTAATGCTGAAGGCCAAAGATATTGTCCAGAGATCGTGCTTAAAGAAAATCTCTGTTGTTTTTACAGCTATCTAAGTCGTTTAAAAATTGATATCCCGAATTAAAGGAAAGAATACTTCAAGCTATGGCTTTTAAAAATTTAATATATCGAATTAAAAGAAATAATACCTAATGTTTTGTTTAGTGTGCAAAATAGTTATTACTGTAAGTTATCTTATTGCTTTAATTAAAGGCTATGGTCAGAGACATTGTGTTGTGTGTTTAGTGCGGAGTATGCGGCATCTAGTGATTCCTCCTGTGGAATTTCTCACCATATGTTCAGAATTTCATTTAATGCTCCTACATTATTTAACGTTGAAACTTAAGACATGCCAGACAAGTGAGTTAAGATTCTAAGCTTTAAAACGGTGAAAACTCCATCGAAATCTGCCCTGTAGTTTCCGAGGTTTTATGCGACCAATATGTCCAGTTTTCGTTTTATAGATATAGATAACAATGCATCGCGATATAAATTTGATCAACAATCTTTAAGGGTTTTTACACCTTTCTTTTTTTGTTATCCGTGATTCAGTCCGTTATTACAACGTTTGAATGGCTGACACTGTTACATGTGGCTGAAATAACAGCCTCAGTAATATTGCTCAGTGAAAGCAAAGGAAATTAAAATGATATAAGCTTACATTATGACGCGTAATATTTGTTTCAATTGTAGTGCAGGCTGAACAGATCGCGATCAGTGTGCAACTATTTCAATTCAAACGACTAAATAATTTGAATACTAGGACACAGTTTAAATTATTTAAAAACTAGGTTATTCATGCCCTCTGCTGTAACGTCAAATGCTACTTGTAATTCTGGCCCATGCTAAGTAACAACCTCATCAAAAGTTTTCGCTTACATTGAAGCTCGAAATTTAAAGCTTTTATCTTAGATATCTATGGACAAAGAATTTAAGGAATTCTTCTATATATCAAAAGAATATTACGTAAATACAAGCATTTAATGATTTATATGTCGATTTAAACGCAATAGATACTTTTATTTCAGTGTTCTGTCAGTAAATTTATTCGCGGATGCTTAGAAATGTTATTAAACAACTTGCATCACTAGAACAATGGTGTAAAGCGTGACGTCATAGCACGAGGTCATATAGTGACGCAATAGCGTGACAGATGACGTCATAGATGACCAAGAGTTGATAATTGAAAGTACAGATTGAATTGTCTTGTGTTCTATTTTGTATTTGAAACAAGGAGAAGATGAAAACGAGTGGTATCCGATTCAGTCACACTCTCCTCTATCACTTAGGTGCAGCCTCAAAATTTCACATCATCGTCAGTGCCTATGTCGTCACTCCATACGTGTCTTCTTTATTTCCAACAATCCACCTCATTCCTTACGGCCCATTTTATTTCTCCGTTCAGCACAGTTTCCCGTATTCCCTTGGTCCTTCGTAGTGCTATTGGCCTCTCCACATTCAGTTTAGATTAAACGCCATCATTAACTCTGTTATCCTCCTCATGTTTAGGTACCGTTTGGATATTCATCTTGATATCTATTATTCATGGTTCCAGTTCTGCTACTTTCCTCATATCGTCATCCACAAATTACTCAGTGTAGTTGCCAGAATCCTATTCGACTGAAATTATTTATGCCAATTAAGTAGAATGTAAGGAAGAAAAAAAAATTTCAGGTTCAACTAAATACAGGTAACCAGCTAATAATCACAGGACTTCAAGAGTGTGCTGGGGTAGAAATATGATTTCTTTAGGGCTCTGCGGTACATCAACATTGATGTCATTGCGGGGGAGAGAGAAACGGTTATCAAGTAACGGAACTCGGCCATGGCCTTTTTGAGGAACTATTCCGGCCTTCGCCAGGAGTGAATTCGAAGAAAAAAAATGGAAGACCGAACACACTACACGTGATCACCATTCAAAAAATACGATTAACATGTGAACGGACGAATGGGTGTCAAGATCCACTTTCTGAGTCAATTTGCTGCTTAGGTAGGTGCAGATTTTTGGGAAATTTATTCGTCCGAAAACAAACTGTAAATCCTTCTACCTACGACCTTCCGCTACGCTAGTTGTAATATCCGGACTGCGAGAACACTCAAAAGGAGACCAGCGTGTAACCTCCTCGTGTGTGAAATGTGAATATGCTGATCGTCCGCAAAAGCGTATTCGTCTGGAAGATCGCTTTGTATCGGTTTTCTTATGGAAATAGCGTTCAGAAAGAAAACCTGCCGTGCGAGAAAACCACACGTAAGTTTCATCCTTAACTGTGGATCAAATTCAGAACCACTCTGAGGGTAGAACTGGGGGTATCCCTTTCGCTGCGGTAGACGTCTAGAGACCTGAGTGGTGATGACGTCTTTAGACGTCCACTACAAGTCTCGTCTGCAAGGACTTTTATTCGTAAAGTTCAAAGTGGAAGTAGAAATAGCTGTTCTTATCACTTTACTATATCGTACTGTAAATAAGCCTATTTATAGCGCTGGTGCCGTATTAAGACGTGACTGAACCGCTGTGCTAGAGCCAACAATACGGCAACAATAACACTACGTAAAACAGCACGGGATGTCGTCAGTGCGCTGTGGCAACACATGTTAACACGATCCAGTGTATTTGCGTTTTCAATTGCATACAGTTCTGCAATAAAGAAAACTTATACTACTTCCCTGTACGTGCTCTCTTATTGATTATATAATAACTAGCTTCTAGCCAGTCAAAAATGACGGTTTTAACGCCATATTCTGGCAGTTCATTTTATTATTATTATTATTATTATTTTGCAGTTGGTTAATTATACGGGATTGTTATTAGATAATGCTAGTGGCCTTGATTTGATAATGTTCTACATAGCAATACAGTAGTAACTTCTACTGAATTAATGAGGGCGGATGTATAGAACCAATAAAATGAAAAATAAATTAGGAATCCAGAAACTTTTGCTATCCATGTAATATCAGTTTTATTCCTAGTCCAGGCACACTTCAGCACGATAGGTACGAACTACGTTCACCCGCATTTATTAATACCTTCAGTAACTTGGCGCACATGAAAGCAGTTTAATTGGTTTGTAAAACTTATTTCAGGTAATCAAATGTGTCGGTGGGCTTTCTGGTCAATTTAACCACAACCCTCCATTAATATTGCTTTCGAAAATCATAACTTCTACTTCTCTCAAATGCTGTAGTCAATCGCAAGACATATTGTTTTAAGCAGTGATTCCGTTGTTATACAGCCTGTAGACTACCATTATTTTCAAGCAGAAATTAGGTTGTAATACATCCTGGACGGGCATAATACAGTTAAATGTACTACGGAAAATATTTCTAGAGGATTCTTGCATTTTACAACAGCAATTCCTGGCAGAATCGCAATCTCCAGTAATACCGATTTATTTTACTTTAAATGACGGGAAGTATAATATCAAAAACGGATAACTACCATTTATCTGAATGATATATTTCGTGATTCGTACATTTCGTGAAAACTTCCTTTGAGTTTTTAATAAACATCATCGTTTCTTATCTCCGGCCAAAAAAAATCGTAGGTTGTGTTTTAACCTAGTACTCATTATTGATACAGGTAATATAACGTACACATACAATATCCTTCTCCTTACATGAATTTTTGCATCTGGTTGTCGTAGATAAATAAAAAGCAATATGTAAATTTAAACGAACGTACTAATTATAACTTTGTGACACATAATTGCCTCGCATTAATTTTTTTTCTCTGGTCTCCGTATTTCTAATATCTCTGATCACTGCTATTTTGCGGCATTAATATCGTTGTTGTATTCCGAGTGTCATATCGCTTATACTGTAAATAGTCATATCCTTGACTGTTTAAATCTAATCAAAAGTTTATATTAAATCTCATTTAATAGTTAACACATGTATAAAAAACTAATGGTATCATATATAATGGTAGTAAGAATTTATTCTGGAAAAGCTTATAAGGAGAAACGAATTAGTCATTTTTAATGATATCTTTTATTATATGAATACGTTACTCTGGTTAGATTATCAGAGTATTTGGTTAGGATTTTGCATAAATAAATTCATTTTACTTAAGATCACGTAGACTATAATTTCGAAAACGGATAACTGTTATTTATTTGTCCAATACATCATTACGTTTCTCCGAGTATTAAATACACTTCACAGTTTCTTACCGTCTGCCGAAAAAATCTTAGGTTATGGTTTAACATAGGGCTTATAACTGTCACAGATAAAATAGCGTAAATATTGAATCCCTTCTCCTTACATGAATTTTGGCGTATAACTGATACAAATAATATAACATAAACATCGAACACCATTCTCCTTACACGAGTTTCTGCATCTAACTGTAGTAAATAAACAAAATGCAACATGAAGGAAGGAATGCAATATGGTGGCTGTTGATTGGCGAGTGACGGCTGTCACGTGACCGTTCTGTAGCCAATACGTGTAGCAGCTATAGACGACGCATGCAGACGCCACGTTAGCGTTTTATATAATAGATGACGTCGATAGACGTTTCCAGCACTGGAGAGAAACTAGTATGCCAGGGGCGGATGACGTCATTAGACGTAATTTCGATTTTTATTCTTATATTGATTTTTTTCACTATAAGAAAGATTGCTGTAAACAATAAAGTGATGTACTGCATGCAAGTAAACGAAAAAAATCGTTCAGCACTAGAGTCGTGTATCTTAATATTACTTCCGCAGAGAAAGGAGTATTCCAGTAATTTCATTCGTATGGCAACATGCAAGACGGTAGGAAATAATTGTAATAAACGTAATACAATGAAAAGAAAATTAAATTTAAAATCTGAAACTTGTTTTATAATGAAGAAAAACTACAGAGGTTCACACTTTATCTTAGCAACTATCAAGGGCGATTGTCTACACTACAGCCATTACTATGAGTAAAAGGGTAAGAAGGTTTAGAAAAAATTCATTTAGTTACTAAAAATATGGCGTTTGTATTTAAAAAAAATTAATTTTAACCAAAATTTGCTTACACACTTACTTTTTCACAACATGATTTGTCTGCAGTGTAGCCTTACTGGATAATCTTAATCTTACCCCTGACTAATTTACTCACAAACTATAAATTTCCCACTTCCTTACGCTTTGAATTAAGTGATAGTTTATGTTCAAGATAATCTCTTCACTTCCAAACATTCTACCTAATTTTTTTCCTA